>DWDU01001307.1:0-14998 GCA_018245575.1 Jemadia suekentonmiller
CTTGATACATATATACTAATATATCCTTGATACACACAAAATATGTATATGTAATATGTATTATGGGCACAACGTTTCAGGGGAAAGGAGATGCTCCAGGTGATTCATTATTACTTCTATGTCGTCGCGATTTGTCTATAAAACTCCAGTTTCTGTTATTAAGTCTGCTGACATTGAAGATGATGACGTCGACAGTAGAAAGGTCGCGCCTACAAATAGGCAGAGATTCAGCCGTCAATAGTACCACAATGAGACCAGCTTGTACAAGAAACGAAAGCCTAACTGGGGAAAATTTTATCAATTGTTTATATCAGTTATCGCTACACTGTGAGCTGCAATATTTATTTTATTGAGCCCCCTAACAAGCCCGAACACATTATAAAAACTTGGCAATGTCTGTCTGTGAGATGGTGGCATTAATTTATTGTTTTTGTTAGTAGCTGAGTTATGTGTATGGGCTATTAAAGACGCCATATATGAGTGTACCGTTTCTTGGACAGCACGCGATCATTCGCGTTCGATTTGTTATTATCATTATCATAACATAACGCCAGGCCCTTCACGAGGTAAACAAAGAGTGTTACTACACTAGCTTTCCGCGTGGTTTTTCTGTTGCTCACGTTTAGTCGTACATTTAATAATTATCATAAAATCTTATTTCACGTCTTCTTTATTCTAGCTGTATAATACACTTGCAACAGAGCGAATTTAACGCTTAATATATTTTTTTTATCTTTCAGCCCTGGGTCAATTGAAACATTTATGTAATGTTGAATTTTGAAAACTAGTCTATTACAGTTTTGGAACAGTGATTTAACAATTAAATATTTTTTACGCCAAAACTTAATTGGTAACTATATTTGATCACCGGACCCACTGGCCCGCGTGGCCACACCTACAACCATCTCCTGAACGTTTAAAAGCACATTACTAACACACTACTACACATTAATAAAAAAATTTATGGAACAAAATAAAAAGGTAAGCAATAAAATTGTAAATTTATTATATACTTTATTCAGTTTTCGAGAGTTTTATGTGTTAAAAAGGGAAGTTAAATATATTCTATATTAAGAGGTTACCTCCTTTCAAATGTTGCGTTTATTAACGATAAAAGTAACTGTCCATGTGGTCCATTTTTAATATTAATTTATTTCGCTTATATTGGAGCCACGCGTGGGCTTGGCTGAAGGAGTTTTTTAACTTTAAGCATTAATTAATGCTTTATCATAATGCATGAAAGCAACACGACGGATTATAGAGAGCTGCGATATTTACAGATCAGTGGAAATTCTGCGTGTTGCACACGTAACTTCTATATCACTACTGCTTAAAATAAACTGATAAATATAACATGATTGCTTCGTTAGTCGTGTTAGTTGCAAGCGAGACTGCCCATCCGGAGGTGCTGGGTTCAAATCCCAGCTCGGGCACTACCGGATTTTTTTAATTTAGATTTTTTAGTAGTAGCTCGGAATTTAGAAATGTCCCCGGTGTATGGCATTAGGCTCACCACCTATTCCATAGTGGGACGTAAACGTAACTGGTCAAACGTAGGAGTTTAATATACTTTTCTGTCTACCTGTTCAGGAATTACAGACGTGATGTTACATAAACATAATATCACGCCTGTATATTTTTGTAGGGGTAGACAGAGAATACAGTACCTACATTTCCATGATTCACTAGCTATATTATACGTCCCATCATGGAATAAGTGGTGAGACTATTGACATATACCGTGCAGAATATTTCAAGATAGTAACCTATTTTGCGCGGCCCTAGATTCGAATCCAACACCTCTTGATCAGTAGTTAACGCTTTCCACTGGACCACTCGACCAACGAGGCAGTCGCATCCTATTAAACATACTAAACACAGAATTCTCAACTTTTAAGGATCCCAAAAAGCAAAGTCAATAATATTTTTAGGTATCGCGTTAGTACTGCACGCCCGAAACATTTGCTTACATATGACAAGAACAGGGCGCGTACCGCTTACGTTGTAAATATTTCTGTCTTTGCCTTGGCGTCGAGCGGCAAACATCTCTTCCCTTACACACCTGCCACGCTTCTTCTGCATTCAACCCTCTTCCAACGCGCACGCAATCTACAAACTTCGATCCTAATGTATTTGTAAGCCAACACTAGGAGCTGTTGTGTTCAAACTTGCCATTTACAATCTAAAAATAACCAAATGCTTCACTTCACTGGTTTTAACACTAAATGCTAAATGATTGATTAATCTCTAATATAATTATAATTGGCCACATCGCTCGTTGAGATTCTGACCTTTTAATAAGATTACATGTTGCACAGCGCAGTCTGAGAGGATCGACCTTACAATTAGCAATATTTGGTTAAACACGCGCCGAAACCGCGTGTGTCCTTGAAGAGGGTGATCAATGTAAAAGTTCATCAAGCCTGTAAGGGTAGCTTTACACTTTAAGGGTTGTACGCAACGATTTTCGTATACGCATTCCTGCGGCGCACGTAAACACATGGTTATATCTCAAAATCAGATACGGTTAAGTTATATAACACTGCGGTAAACGGGTTAGACGAAGACCATTTTGACAAACCGTAATAACGTAAGTACGGCCTTAGAATTGAGATAGTCATAGTCAAATTTTATTTATTCAACATTGGTTCATTACAACACTTCCTGCACGTCAAAATGTTTTGGTAGGTACTTGGTGTTGCGCTCGGCGCCCGTGGTCTTTGAATCTCACTGCTACACCCACTGGGAGTCGTCGATTCGAGTTCCATTCTACACAAGTGTTTTGGTGATGAACACGAGTTCCTGTTGTCAGGATGTAGTATTCTACAAATGTAAATATATAATTTTTTTTGTATGTAGGTACATAGTTCATCAACTGTTTAATCGTCATGGTGCAGGACCAGGTTAAATTGGAATCACAGGGCTGTTTTAGAAATTTTGAAACATTATTATTATAACGTAACATCACGACTATTATCCCCGAAGAGGTAGGCAGAGGAGTGTATTATTTATTATGATAACATAGCACTACACTTACGGCATTGTAATAAGTTTTATTAGAAATGGCATAACAAAATCTACTGTGACAGATCAAGATCGAAATTTAAAGTTTTTGCATATTTAAAATGTACATACAAAGACAACACTAACTATATGTAATCAAATAATTGGCGCTAGATAGAAAAAGTTTATTTGCTTAATGAAATTTAGTCCATACCTATTTGACGGGTGGTAGAACATGTTTAGGATTGTTACTGTAACAATTTATGTTACGTTCCGAAGAAGGTGGTTATTGGGGTACATGTATAGCAGAGTCGTCGTTACGAGTAATAACGCGTCTTTGTTAACTTCTAGGAGCATGACAGATATTGACTACACTCATATTAACCTACTGATCACACTAACGATACCAGTGGTATCATTTCCTACATTGGTGTTACTTGAGATCGCCAGATATCGTTAATTGTTAAAAATTGTCAAAAATTGTCAATAGTCAAATGTCGTCAATTGTCAAAAAATATTTCACATTCTATAGATTTCAGTTTGAATAAGAACTTTGCTGCCATCTATTATTGATTCTGAGGACTACAGATTTGGTATTAAACTAGTCGTCGTTGTCTTTGTAATGGGTGATAGATGGCGCTGTACCCATTTAACAAATAATCAAATTAAGTACCTACCCAGATAAGAAATAATGAATACATATAAAAAACAGTATATGTTACTTAAATCAATAAATATGATAGTATTAAAATAGCGAAGGAACTGAAAAGGTTACACAGACATGTAGGTACTACACTTTTTTCTCAACCAAATATCGAGAACTACCGCAGATGTGCATATAAGAAAATAAAACACAAGTTTCTAGCAGTCTTTATTTAATATTAATACATTGTTGCAACAACATTACTTATTCTACTTCTTGTTACATAGACTCGTATTATTCCATACACCTAAATTATACTACTATTATGCAGTATGCAATATTAAGTTAACAACTATAACTGCCTTAACCTTTTGTGAACAATAGCAAAATGAAAAATTATATTTTAAGGATATGCCTATTCGTGATATATAAATCGCTAACTTTTGGTTTACCAAGCGACATAGATGAATCGACATGTTCATTTATATTATTTTTTATATTAGCAAAAACAAGCAAAATTTAAAAATATTTTTTTATGGACAAACTAAACATGATATCTTGGATGTATATTATTATATAAGTATTATGCAGTATTCGAGCACAATGATGCCAATACAGCAGTTGATATACCAACTAAACTGCTCACCGTTCCTTGCCGCTGTACTCTTTGCTGACTTCACGAGGTCAATTCTCAACTCCTCGTCAGATACTCGTTGGCGATAGTTTTCCAGTCAGTTGGATCATCATCGCCCGGTTTCGATTTCCTGATTTTCCTGAGCAACTCCCAGCCGTTCGCCTTCTCCGTGGACTTAACGTAGGTGTGGCCAGGATTGTTCTGTGCTGTGTACTCCCCGAGTACCAGACTCTGGACCAGCCGAGAAGCGATTAACACCTGCAATGGATTAACATAGTAATTTTTCTTAACATTGTTATAAAATTTAAATATATGTGTTTTATTTGTGTGAACTATATGACTTTTTGTGTGAAAATTTATTTCTCATGCAATCTTTCACCCCTTGTTTAAGCTTTTAGAGTTTTATTGAAGAACAGTATTGACGTAGCCCATGTCATTCACCAACGACTTCCAGGTCCGAAAACAACGAACTCTACGTCAAATTTAAATAGAATCAGTTCAGCAGTCTTGACGCGAAAATTTAGTAGACAGTTACATATACCTAATTAGGTTCTCAATTATAATATTGAAGTGGATTTGACTTTATTATGAAGCAATTTTGGCTGCAAAAGCCATTTTTAATGAGTTTGTCTTTAAAAGCTTTAACTAGATGGAAATGTAGAAATATTAGCATTTTAATAAAATTTCTTATAAAGCATTTGAAGTGATGGTGGCATGCTTTGACCCTATGACCCAGACGTTAAGTGAATACCGGTAACATGTAAACTTCTCATGATTACTTGAAATTCAGAGAAACAGCTTGGAGTCTGGATTTGTGCGCGGTGTTTGGCGATAGGCTCACCTCCTATCCCACGGTGGAACGTAAAACATAACCGGTGAGACGTGCGAGTGTACTACATTCCTCTGTCTACCCCTTCGGGGAAACGCAGGCATGACTTATATTATGTTTCTCTCGTGATTACTGACAAAAATAAAGGTATTCGTACAAGTAGCGACATCTAGTCGTTACTTGTCAGTGTTGGTAATGTTAACGACAATTAAAAGTTGGTTATCAGTTGTAGAAGCGCGAGCGTTGATTCGTTTCACCTTCAAGAGCCTGTACTCATTGTCAGGCAGCCTCCTGGTGACGGTGTAGCCGGCGAGCACGATGCCGCCGGTGCGCGGGTCGCCGCTCAGCAGCATCATGTACGTCATCGCGACGGCCACCTCCAGCACGTAGTACGAGTACTGCACGTCTCCGAAGTCCAGGACGCCGGTCACGCGGTACTCCGACTTGCTGGTCAGGGACAGTAACACGTCACTACACACACATCAGTGATAGCCGCATAGGTCGCCTTCCTACCGGTTGATCTGAGGACCTTACAAAACAGCCGTATGCAACTGGCTAAAGGCCCTGGACCGGCTGAAGTGGACCGATTAGGGGACGTGTATATCCAGTAGTGGACTTAATTAGGCTAATGACCGGATCGACATAAATTTCAGCCAAACATCATCATCATCAACATCCTATTGCATTCTACTGGTAAACATAGGTCTCCCCTAAGTTATGCCCAAAATCCCCATGCTGGACATGCGGGTTGGGAATCAAGAACACAGCTTCTCACAGCGCCTTCGCCGCTGCCCAAAGGCGTCCAGGGCATTTGGCTGTGCCCGCGCACACGGCGCAATACCGCGCCCCGCCAGCGCCGGCTGTCTGTACAGTCGAGTAATTCGTACATGCTCGTTGGTACGGGTATATACTTCACGTCCGTACTATCCGCCTTCGTCCAAACACGAAGAAGTATGACTGCATTATAGTTCGGCTACTACAACTAACAAGACTATAGACGTAGAGAAGTAATGAATATTTTGAATTGTAAGGACACTTATAATTTTAATGGTCAATGTTTGAATAAATCAATCTCAAATTGCTTTAATAATTTCCCGGTAATCCACAGATATGATACATGATAACGTACATGTGCAGTCAGCACGCACCCGTACCCCTGTTGCAAAAGTAACTTCTATTCACACATTATAACACTAGCTGTCAGTAAAGTAACTTGTGATACAAGCTACTTATTCATTTTGTAAGATTGTATAGTGTTCTGATACCAGGCGAAGGGTGCCCGCACGCCCGCTTCCTGCATGCATGGGATAGTGAGGCCTGTGTGCATGTGCAGCCGTGAACTGAGACAGGTTGGTGATGGTGGTGAGCTGAACGGTGTGACCATGAACGAAGGTAGCGTTAGCTGAAGTGATAATATTCCTAGCGGCTTTCACGGTAGTAAGGAATGCGAAAATGTTAAGAGAAAGAGTTTCCGAAATATAGAGGAGAGACTTAATGTTAGACAGGTTGAAGTATGTCATTAGTGGTGGTGTTAGGTAAGCCAAGGTAAGCGTTTAGTCGGCCTCCCCCTTGGCTTACCTCAGTACCACATCACTCAGGATTTGACTGCACACTCTCAAAACTGACCGATTTGTCTTCCTATCGATGAACAAGAGAAATTTATTAAAATCGGAATATATAAAGAAATTACATAAAAATAATTATTGAGTCTATTAAAACTAAATAATTTTAACTGACCTTTGAATTACATACAATTTATTGATAATATATGGGGCATAAGTTTGCCAGCGCGGCCTTGGCCAGCGTGGCAGGCTATGGCCTTATCCTTCTAACGCTAAAAATACACCCATGTCCAGTATCGGAACTATGTGTAAAGTAATTGGTTGATTTTAGTCAATACAGTTTTAAATTTTATTGATGAATATGTTAGTACATTTATTTAGTGTTTACTGATACAACTTCATCATCATGAGCCTGTTGCAGTCCAGTGCTGGACATAGGTCTCTTCTGAGGGGTAAGTAGGTACATATGTACATGAATATAAAATTATTTAATACAACTCGATTGTTCAATTATTTTAAGTACGGTGATATTTCACAAAATGTATAGTGAGTTCTTTCTCTATTATAGTTATGTACTTGTAATAATGTAATGTAATAAAGAATGATTGATTGCCTGATTAGTCTTCAAAAGTTTACAATAATCATTAGCATTTATAACAGCATACATAATTGAAATACGAGTATATGCACTACACGGGGTATGTCAAATTATACATGTGTAATTTATATTGAAAACAGTAGACGTGAGCAAAAAGCAGTGATGAAGTGATTATTTATATTCTTGACCGTAACACACGTTAGCCTTAAAAATAATTCAATTACTTGCAAAGTTGAAACTACACTTGAATATCCTTACTATGTACATGTGTATGTATACCGGCACATATGTATGTATGTACGTTTATACATTATAGTTTAAGCACGATTGAACCGTTAAAAGTATTGTACAGTTTTGACTGAAGTTTGTTAAAAGACTAGAGGATTCATAAGACGTGCTCCCGTCGTCTCCTGGGTGCTATTTCTTGCAATCGTATTTTGCCGACGTCATAAACGGAAACCATTGTCAAAGTACGTCTTTAGCTTTATTATTTAGATTCTACGATGTTGGTTCAATCAGTCGGGATTTTTATTACGTGAGTCGGCTAAACTCGCCGTCGACGGGCAACAGCGTTGGCGATGCGAGAAGCTGTGCGAAACGATTTCAAACCATCTAGCTCCTCGTGGGGAATATGGGCAAAAAACCCTTTTTACGGGAGGCCTGTGCCCCGCACAGACCTTAGACAGGCTGATGATGTACGTATGATTGATTTTTATGTATAAACATATCAGTACAAACCTGCCTCCAGGCTTCAGGCCGACTACAATGTTCATCTCATTGATGTCCCCGTGTATGACTCCGCGCTCCAGCTCGTCCAGGCGAGGTACCACCGCGTACTTGAACTCTTCGATCACCTGCGCCAATCACATGTTGGTTACATTCACCATATCTAAGACTGTTTTATAAGATTCAGTTTCGTTATGTCTGCCTACCCTCATCGTTACACATCATTTTATTTCTATCGACATCCAGATGTTTTACGTAATGCAAGTACCTCTTCAACCAGATCCAGTTTGTCAGCGTCCTTGATGACGTACTTGAACTTCTCCAGCTCGGGCACCTTGGTCAACATCCACATATGCTCCCGACTCAGCAACCCTGAGTGGCTGAAGTTCTGGAAGTATTAAGACATACATACATATTTTAAAGCATCAAAGTCTCTAAGTATAACCAAACATCTGCTATTAATATGATATCGATTATTGTATACCTAATAGTTTGCCTCATAATAACTGGCTCGTTGGTCGCTTTGGTTGCAAGCGCGACTGCCGATTGGAAGGTCCTGGTTTGAATCTTGGGTCGGGCACTGCTGGATTTTTCTAATGTAGACTTTCTAATACATAGTGCTTTGGAGTCTGGAAATGTGACCGGTGTATGGTAATAGGGTCACCACCTAGTCCATGGTGAGACGTAAACGTAACTAGTTTAGTTTAGGTTAACGTAATATAAAAGTTTTAGTTTCCTGTATTTGTTACTTTACCTAATCCCACATTATTCACATATTCTTAAGTGGGCAGCACACATTCCTCTTCACGTATGAATATCATATGTGAATACAAACACTAACTTCAGCAGTAGCAGTGACTACACGACATTTATAGTCAAATATAGGTCGTATATTTATCACGGTTCTATGTTGATGAACTTAACAAATAAAAGAAAATATTGTTTTAAGTATATTGATAAGTAGGCAAATTAGGCATGTATCACTGGCTGTGGCTGCTACCACAAATAATTAATTTATGTACAATCGATATTATAAGTTTAGTCAAAACATCAGCATATAGTAATAGCATCATAGCGTTTGTCATAAAATAAACATATATATGCTATGGCCCCGATGGGTGTCGCCAGAAACTATGAAATAACAATGCATTATGGTAGACCTTGGGCGCTGTGGATAGGGGTGGCACTGATTACCAAATATATGCCAAAAACAATTTTATATTCAAAAGTAAATCTGACATCGGTGATATGACCCAAATAAATTCGAAATATAAGTACAATTTTATACTAATTTTATACTAATTTGCCTACCTCTTCGGGGATAACAGGCGTGATGTTACGTTTTTTTTTTTTTTTTTTTTATACTAATTTGAAAGGGTGGGTAGAGGAGTGTAGTAGGTATACGTCCATCAAAGTCCCAGTAGCTACACGGAATCTTCTCCGGCTAATCAAAGAGCACCGAATATCGGTGTTTCTACAGACCTGACGCGCTTCCCCTACATTGATCATTCTTTACACAGTCGCACGCCAGTCACGGAGACTACTGACTACGACATCAGCCTGTCAGTGATTTATTCTGTTAGTGTTGAGGCGACCGTTTGTGGAGATGTCTCAAGATAATATTAAAAGAGAAGTATAATGTGGCAACCCTGGTCACGCCCGATACGCCGTAACGAGAGTAGCGGCAGCGCACAATGAGCCGTGCACGCTTGGTTACTGCAATTATGTCATGAGACTGTTCGTTCACGCTTATTGGTGGACATAACGAATACGATATGTTGTGTATTATGTGGGTTTTAGATATTATAATTATTATATTCTAGGCATGATGACTGATTTTGAAAAACTGTTGTATGATGTCTGAAAGTATCTGCTCTTTCAAAAAAACATCTTATTTTTGTAAAAATATATAGAACAAATTGTCCATATTAAGGTAAGATTTCTATATTGAGGTATTGTCTATATTGAGGTTTTGATTATGGTTAATCTCTATTTGTTTTGATTCAATTACTATATCATCCCTTTTCCAGTTATCAGACCATATGTAAAATGCGGATCGGTGGCCCAGGTTCACATGAAAACAAGGGTATATTCCTACACAGTTTGAGTGCCAATCTGATAGGCGGAATCGAAGTTCTTATGCTAATACAGAGACAATAAAAGACTTAAAATAAAGAACTATGGCTATAAGACATTTAGAACCAAGGAAGACTTTATCAAAGATTCAGATATATATATTTCAATGATTGCTGAATAACAACTTGAAGATACATGATATTTAATGTTATATTTTAAACAAGCTAAGTTGAAAGTTTAGGAAGAATGTTATGGTTTTTTGTTTTCAGTGATGTATACAAACATTGAGAACATTACTCAAGACGTAAAACAGAACTGCAGATAAATGAATTCAAGTATATCGCGCACACTAATTTATAAGTAAAGCTAACCAAACAGAATTAAAATCGGTAACCCAGATGACATCCCCCTTAAAACCTGGCAGCGTTAAAACTTAAAACCTAAAAGCGTTTCTACATCACCATTCAAAGTTCAACAATGCACTATTAAGAAGTTATGGGCATTTAACTTTACATACACCACATCACCCTCAAGCCCTCCACAATATCTCTTCAAATGAAATCAACTTGCAGTGAGTTAATTCAAAATGACAAAAATAGGCAGTAAGAATTCTAGAATTTATATACATTGCTTAAAATAATAAAGAACCCATGTTCTTATAATATTAGTCTTTCAAAAGGATTGTTATTATCCAATTGATTTAATTAAATAAAATACAAATATTCCTGTTAACCATATACTGCTTTGCTTCAATAAAATAAAATTAAACGAGTCATTTCAAATGTTAGCTGGTAATTTTTCTATGTGATCAAGTTTTGAAAATAAAATATTTTTAAAAAATAAATCTCTTTTCCTTAGTAGCATCAATGGATGGATGATATGGATTCTAGGTAAATTTTAACTGTTTGCCTTGGTAAATCTTGGTTCCATAGTTAAAGATTAATCTCTGTATTTTGAAATTAAGCAATTTATCGTTCAAAAGTACAAATTAATTGATAAAAACAGTGCAGATTTCCCGAGCTCTAACGAAATCATCGATATTTACACACTTATGACGTCACACGCCCTAATTAGTATTTAAACTGTCATGGCGGAATGCAATATTTATTGGTTTTATTTTATCAAAAATATTATTGATCGTCTTCATAATCTAATAATAACTAGGTTTTATACGCTTTATAAATCTTATTACTTATGTAAGATGAAGTCATATTTTAGAGACTGTTGGATGCTGTCCTCATGTCTATACTTACGTACATTAATGACGATGACGGGCTGATGACGGTAAATGATGATGATGATGATGGTAAGACTAATAACGACGACAACTTGCTTCATTATTGTCATTATGGAAACTAGAGATTTATGTATATTACATTTATGTTAATTTCTTGCCATGATAGTTTGTCTCCCAAAAAAAAAGTAAATAGATGAATCATTACTCTAGGTTCATCACAAGGTGAGCGGAGAGGCTCTGCCTCCGCCGTCGAACTCTATCCTTACACACCTACCTCACTGACCGAACTTCTCACACATTTATCACTCTCATCATACGCGCACGCAGCTTTAGTTTACATCGGGACGTTTCCCTACCTGGAGCTTGCTGTCCAGGTTGGCCACGAACTCGCCGACCTGGTAGAACAGCGCCTCCGCCTTGGGCACGTCGCGCAGGATCTCGCCGGGGATGTACTCCAGCAGGCGCACGGCGTGCTTCATGCCGCCAAGCTTCTCCACGGAGTACAGGTGGCCGTACACGTTGCGGATCGGCTTCGGGCACACCACCGAGCGGGAGTCTTGGGGGCGCAGACATCTCGTTAATACCCTAGCAACCGTTGTTGTTCTATCGATCCATAGGGGGTATTATGAACGTTGTATCTCAGATTGAGAAAGATAAGACAGAATTCGCAGTAATTGACATGTTCTCTAAATGTTACCTGCTCTAAATGTTACCTGACAACGACGGGATATCAATGAAACATTATTTGGAAGAATAAATTTTTATCTCACGATGTAATTGTTTTGCTTGAAATACAAAATCTGTACTATAAAGGTCTATTAAAAAGATACAAGAAAGATAACACAGCGACTCACGCAAGTAGTTCATGATCTCGTTCTGGGCCTCCACCACGTCGCTGTTGAGGGAGTCGATCGCGTTCATGATTTTCAGCACGTATCCGTACTGGCAGTGGTTCGGGATCAGTGGGTTCTTCATGTTGGGGTCTTCGGTTATCTTGAAGTTCCGGTCGTCGTAGCCGTCCAGCTCCGTCAGTTCCAGGACCGTCAGCCCGTACAGCCTCTCGGCCAGCAGCTTGACTCCCTCGTGGTCGATGGTCGGTCGGATCACCGTTCCAGGCTCCAGGATGTTGCTTCTCTTCTGTTCCGACATCTTGGTATGTTACAGGTACTTTTAACTATATTATCTGTAAATAAGTTTGGACACGATTATTGAAAATCAGTTTGTAACTAATTGGATTTTGTAAATAATAATTTAATAATTGAACCGCCTGTTGGTCCAGTGCTTAGAGAACGTGTCCACTGAGCTGGGTTCGGGGGTTTGATTCCCCCACCCAGGTCAAATATATGTGTGGCTAGTACAAATAATTTTTTCTTGTCTGAGTATAAAAAGATCAAAAATAGTCATATCTGAGTGTAAAATGATCAAAAATCCTTATGTTGTATACTTAATGTATACTTTACATAGTTTACTAGCTGGGCATACCAGCGTTACGCTATAACAATATTACTTCCCGCGTACTTTGCCATCAAATGGCCGTTCGAGGAGAAGTACCAAGATATTATTATCATTATTGTTAATACCAATAGTGTTTCAGTGTATCTGTACAATTCTGAGTAGTGCGCAAAGTATTAAAAACGACCTATTAGCCCTTTCCATAGTTCGTTTAAACGTACACTTCGCTTGATATACCTATCTACTTGTATGTAGTACATGGTCCGGTACTTCGGTTTATGTACATTGATATGGTTATCATAAACAAATTTGTTACATTTATCATATCTGGCACGACTTCTATTATAAGCCAGTGTTCAAACGTTACTCTGCAATTATAGTTTGGGACAAAGTGTACACAAGACGTGCAGCGCCTACTGGTGAGCAAGGCGCGCAACTCATATCACATGATGCGCGCGCGCCGGTCTAAAGCCTTCGCACATATTAAGAAAATATGACTTAAACTGTATTTATTAAGATTATCAAACAAGTAAAACAGAATTTTAGGGTCAGTACTTAAACACATATCGGTTCCATTTAAGGAAAATGATCTACTTGAGAGTTCTAGAAGCGTCAGTACCATCACTAGCTTTATGTATTTTAGCAGTTGCTGAAATTAGAATTTTTCGTTATTTTCCAGTATTACAACAATGTCAAATAACCTTGGCCAGATACAATTATGAATATATATAGTACGTATTTAAAATATAAAGTAATAGTACCCACATATAGTGTTACACATGGTACTGAACACCAATAATATGTTAAATGAAATAGTACAAAATACAGTTGCATTCTAAAACATCGTTAAAGTAGATAAATTAAATAAATCAAATTAAATAACTACACCTTTAATATAAATATTCAGTTTAAAATTCACTTGCCAATTAAATACAATATATAAAATCAATGGCAGATCTGGAAAGCCTCGTTATAAAAATTAAAATAGGAACAAATGTAACGCTCACCGCACACGCTCGCTCGGGCTGTGGCGCTCGACTGACGGGACGGTGGCAGAGCGCGCACTAAACAAACGAATTGCGCAAGAGCATGATAAAGAGACGCGGTGCGAGCCACGGCATCTTATTCATTGACATCCGAATGTCCTGCGAGATAAATGATAAGATCTGCCGTGTGTTATGTTTATCTGTTTGCTTTCAAAATGTAAACAAAATCTTTATATACATTTTGTAAATTGTTTTTGTTCTAATTGTTTTTATAATTTATATTCTGATAGCTCGAATGTTAACGGATGTAGGTGTCGAAGGAAACCATACTTATGCTCGTTACATGAATATTTGTTACATACATACACATAAATATCTTCACGCCAGGTCCTTGATAGGGTAAGCAGAGAGTACTGAGTGGACAAACCCTATCCTTACAAACCTGCCGCGCCTCCTTCACACTCATCAGTCTCTTCAGACATGCACGGCAGTTTCGGAGACTTCTGACTCCCCCATCAGCCAGTATCGAGCCTATTTGATCAAGATAGGTGAGTCTTGGCCTCCCTCGGCACTTGCGTCCATCAACATTCGCATTGTATATCTACTTTGTCATTCTTTAATCAGCCATTCTCTCACCATGTCCGAACCGTCGGAGCGTGCCCTTTCTCATTTTCACAACAAGTTTAAATATTTGCTGCGGGTGTGATTCGATTCCATGACCCGTGGTTCGGCAGTACAGCTCACTATGCGCTTGCTGAACTGGCCAGTCCGCCGGGTAGCTGCAGTAGTAGTACTCATTAAAATATCTCATGTTTGAGTCCGCCGCGTAGCATTTGCAAATACAAGCGCGAGGAGGCAAGCGTGTTGCCTAAGCATCGACATAGATTTTATTAAAGATTCGACGTATTGAATATACGTTTCAAATGGCCGTGAGAACCTGGGATAGGTCTGAAACTTCTCAGTCTATACCGACAGAACATTCCATCGGTTAAATACATTATTAAATTAAAACAGTTGACATATTGTAATATCCGATTTTAATCCCAACCCCACACCCCTTCACTTTATTACAAGGATGCATTAGGGTAAATAGTCGTCAGTGCTGGGTAAGTCGAAACATTTTGTGACTTACCGCAAATGCTTAGCTGCTAAGTGCCGCGTCACGTTTGAGACGTCGCGTCGGTGTCGTGCGAGCGCCGAGCGCTCCACAGGGTGTTTACTGTTCCCGACCGTCACTAATTTAGATATCAAT
>DWDU01001308.1:0-14996 GCA_018245575.1 Jemadia suekentonmiller
ACGTAACTGGTTAAACGTGGGAGTGTTCTACACTCCTCTGCCTACCTCTTCGGGGATTACAGGCGTGATGTTACGTTTTAAAACCTGTATATTAACTATTGCAATATTATTACGTTATTCATGTTATGTGTTATTCGGTAAATTAAATCAACGATTCAACGACCCTACGAAACTACAGATTTTACTAAAGTAACATTCGTTACAATTCCGTGTGAGTTCGAAATTAAAATACATGAGCTATGAAATAATTACTTAGCTTGTCATTTTATTTACTGCTTATAACGTAAGCAATGACTGGCATATCAAACGAATATGCTTTACTCAAAAACGATTCATTTCCGAATTTGAGGACATAAAATACAAGCTAGTCAAATATATCTGTCGCAAAAACGCAATATATAATGTTCTGTAACTGTGTCAACTAAATCTCATATGCAAATTGCGGTTTTTACTACGGATAAGATAAGGATGACGAGACTCGACAGTTGTGTAAGTAAAAAAATTGAAAGCGGTACCTACATACATACGCTATGCTGAAAGTGGCTTTATTTAGACATGGTACTTCCCTTCGACACTGCGTAAGGACCCACTACCCGCAGTGAAGGGTAGATTACATTTATTTTTTATCTTAGCGATCATCATATTCTCTTTTAAATAAAACGTATCATCACGCCTGTAATACCCGAGGAGGTAAAGAGAAGAGTGTAGTACGCTCCCACTTTTCACGAGTTACGTTTACGTCCCTTCATGGTGTAGAGGGTGAGGCTATTGCCATACCCCGGGCACAAACTCCGACTCCGAGTTAGCAATTAAAAGAAATATTAATTTAAAAAAAAACATTTGCGTGGCTTATTGTACTGCGCTATATGAAATATGAACTACTGTTTATGGCTAGTAATGACCATGAGCTCATTTTTCCTTTGCTCATAGCTCATGAAATTTGACTGAAGTCAGCGGATGTTTTAATTATACGCAACGCGGTATACGCAGTAGGTAGGTACCGTTGCTAAATTGGGGCGTCATTGATCCGACGACGTAAACGTTCGTTTGTTAAAATGTTTGAAATAACTAAATTTGATTAATGCAGTAATAATAGGGATTATTGGCATTAAATATGTACAACTGAGGTATATATTTGGGTCACTATACTTGCGGAAATTATATTCAGCCAAAGTTATTGTCATTTGTCACTTTTTCGTTCACAATCAACGAAGTTACGTGAAGTTCTATTAACGAAGAAAACAGCGTGTGTCATTCAGCACCGAGAATCACTCGTACTTTTATAACCTAGTGAATAAAGAAAAGCTCTTCAATCAAATAAACCTGATAAATGCCTATGATAAAGCCTTGACAAACTTACCTTCCTAAGTTTAACTAAAATGCCCGTGCATTCATGAACTTCACCAATTACTAAGAGACAACAACAATCACAAATATTGTACCTCCCTGAGACAGTAGACAAATATTTATTAAACAGTACAGAACAAAAAAAGGTTTCATAAAATATATGATAAAAAATATAGCGATTAATCAAAAGCCGAGGATATCCGATACATTCATGCCAACCTCGAAAGTGCAGTACATACATGTATAAATATGCAATAATAGATCGATAACTGGGGGTGTCGAGTGCATGCCAACCTCGAAATTGCAATATATAAAAGTAGCCGTGCAAGTAACTTTCGTGCTTACGAAATTTTGCCGCTTAATTGGGTTGTTGGGCTCGCGAACTACTGCAAGCGAAGCGATGGATGTGGTCGACCGTTGATCGGCATGATATTACTGATTTTGCGTACTGCGACGAAGAGCTGAACAGCTGAAGATCGAGCTCAGTGGCGTGCTATCGGAAAGGGCCTATGTCCAGTAGTGGACGGGAATAGGCTGATAACGATGATGATGGTAGCTACGGCGAATGCAACCAGGACAGTTTTTTCGGTAGAGGTGTTTATTCATTCTTGCAAAATGTATACGAAAAATGCGTATTTTGTCGGTACATAATTTAATACTGTCTATACGTATCCGATTCTGTTGTAGGTCTATTTGTGTGAGAAAAAGTCAGAAAGAGATGTTGTACTACAATTAAGCAGCACTAAAGCTCTTAGAAATAGAGAATTGATAATGAATTGATAAAGAAAGAATTGATAATGAAACTGCATATGTATATCCTATATCTTGTGTATGGGTTACAAATACAACTACTGCACTCCAATGCCTACCCCTTTGGAAAATACAGCTGTGATGTTATGTGTTTCATTTATAATTATTAAGAATCCAATTATAATAAAAATGTCTATATTCTCGCTACAACTGCAACTCGACTTCAATATCAATTAATGCGCATTTCGTATGACGTTGCTATTGTTTGTGGATATAAGAATGTAACATTCACTTTTATTGTGAATGTATGTGGAATGCAACGTAATTATATTGCTACTCGTATTTGCTATTGAAACTTGTGCATTTTAACATTAACTGTCACTTGGATTACGTGAAAGGTAAATATTGTGAAGAAGTCTGGACACCTTTTAAGGAATTTTAAATCAACATAATGCGTTACTGCCTCGTTGGTCGTGTTGGTTGCAAGCGCGACTGCGAATCGGGAGGCGATGGTTTCAAATTCCGAGTCAGGCACTACTAGATTTTTTTAATTTATGTTTTGTAGTATTTTCTCATAGTCTGTAAATGTGTCCGATTTATGGCAATAGGCCCACCACCTATTTCGTGTTGGGTCGTACACGTAACTGGTGAAACGTTAAAGTGTACTACATGCATCTGTCTACCTCTTCGGAGATAACAGTCACTATTACCCAACTCGGGTTAAACCCAGAACCTCTCAAGCGGCAGTTGCACTCATATTGAACCGACAGACCAGACGGTTACTTAATTGTAATTAAAGAAACCTTTCAAAGAAAGACGTGTTTCAAAACAAAGAAAGAAAAGAGATGCGTTTAATATTGACCATTGACAGAGAAAAGTAACGTAGTGGTGTTGTGTTGTATCAATCGATAAAGAAGGAAAGAAATTCCTCATTGCAACAGGTAGGTTAAAACCATCCTAAAGTAATTGAATAGTAGCACTATATTTAGTGCCAGTGGACTCGTTAAATCATTTATAGAACCGGTAATCGTTGAAATAGACGTATTCTGGAGTAGAAACCACACCTTGGCTATTGTTATAAAGGACGTCCACCACCTAGGTAGAGCTAACAGGCCGTGGCTAACACCGGCAGGTGACAGAGCCGAAGCTCCAGCGCAATGGGGTGCTATCGGAGGGTCTACGTCCAGCACTAAACGAAAACGCTGATAATTATTTTGAAATTCAATCATTGAGACAGAAAATTATTCCCTTATAAATTAACTTGAATTTCTTTTAACCCCTCCCCTGAGGGGTCATGCCCATAATCCCCACGCTGGGCGTTCGGGTTGGGAATGGCAGAGCTTCTCGCACCGTCCACATGCTATCCATACGCGGCCAGGGCATGTAGCCGTCCTTTTGCTTATTTGCTCCACGACAATGCTCTGTGAGCATTACAAAAGAAGGGAACATTTCGTAAGAATGTCTTGGCAGACTTATAATGAGGTTGTTGTACATTACGCCCTCTTTTTAAACGAGGAATATCTCTCGTAAATATCTCTCATAAACAACAACACACCCCAACCAAGAACAATAACCTCTTTACATCCAGAGCGAAATAATGTATCGAGCGTCCGAACAGATTTAGTTCACAATCGATTGCAACATTCTTAGCGCACTTTCGCATCGCACGTATTAATACTAATTAAACAGAAATTAGAGACGTTTATCTCACGAGATGAGTGAAAATAGTTAATTAATTCGCGTACAATCTGGCGGATCGCTCTCCTATCAGCGCACTCCGCGCGCGGTCGTTCACCGATCTTAATTTACAATGTCGTTCGTGTTCAATTTTTTTCCACCGCCGTCATGTCGTTTGAGTGGAAAATTTATGGGTTCAGATAAAATGTCAAATTTCTGTCCATATAATTTTATGGATTATTGTATGTAAAGTTTTATTAAAGCGGCGTTAGAGTTTCCAATTAGTCGAAAGGGGCTGACGACCTCCTTTGTGGAGCAGGTTAACTATATGAGAGCATTTTTGGAAAAATGCATTTTATGGAAAGTGACCGGAATCAGTCAGCCATCGATTGTTGGGATTAATGTTTCTGCTAATAATATTATAACCTTTCGACAGACATCACACACTCCAAATATCTTTATACATATACATATACATATACATATAATGATGAAAGAAGTGCATGCCTTTACAGGGAGACATAAACATATAAGATGTTGTCAAGTTAAGTGTTGATGACATAATGGATTACAATCTTGATGAATGTTACCTGATAACTTTTGATCGTACGTGGCGCCGAATCCAGTTCGATTTCACAATCGATGTACAACTTATTACCTTATCTTTCTCAATCTTATTCCACGCGAAACCTGCGTCGTGTTCGATTCAAATCTTATATGTGGACTTATATATATCTTATATGGACTGTGTAATACCACTAGCAAAGAACTTGAATCTGCATTCCTCTGAACGTATTAAAATTCATGTCGCGATTTGCTATAATGAGCTGGAGCGCTCTTTACAACTACTATCGAGGATCTGTAGCGTAGGAATATCTACGTTGCCCACACACTCAATCTTCTATTACATACATTCTATCCGTTTTCGACACTGTACTCAACTCCATCTCTTCTTATGTGCAGATAAACGAAAAAATATTATAGGAATCTCCAAGGTACCATAATAAAGTCTTTACATATCTTGCTTTGCCTTGTTAACTAAGGTAAATTAATTAACTAAAAAATGTAGATTCTACGATCATTTTTAAACTGTGACTTCATTAAAGATCTGTGCCATTTGTTACAATTTAAGTGATAATAGACATTAAAAGAACATTAGGCGGAGAACCAAACCGTCGTTAGGAAGAACATTTTGATAATTTACGATTAAACATAAGTTGTATGTACACAAACAAGAAACGTGAAAATAACAAAATTCAGTCGAAAAAATTTAAAAATATATTGGCAGTTTAATAATTTGGACATTTGTTGTGCATTTTTTTAAATTATTCTTATTTCTGATTCATCTTACAACGTAACATACATATCGAAATTGGTTAAGAGGCATAATGTCACTGTAATTTTTTATTTTCACATATGTTTAAACAGTTCTGTCTAGTTTTTATTGTATTTTATCCACATTTACGCTATACCTACATCTAATAATTCTATGACGTCATAACGTTTATCAAGAAACACCGAACCTAGCAATTAAATATTTTTAAAATTCGTAAAATACTTTCGGACGTCGACGTGTGTTCGGTGAAAGGTGAGAAAAATTCTCGAATGTATTTATTTATTTCTGTACATCGGCCCTATTACGCAAATCGTAATTCATTAGCGTGTATTTTCATACATGTTCTTAATCTTGTCACAAGTCGACTTAGTTATTGCAGTAAACTGCATCCAAATATTGTACGTAATACGGGACTTAAGGTCTTTGCTCTGTCCCAACTATGCTGTGAAATTTTTGTTATAAAAATGATTAACTGTTTGTTAAAATATTGGTCTATAATATTTCAGATTAGTTAAATATGTGTATAAATTAAATGATCGATAGATGGTCTACAGTTATGACATCAATTAGCAATATTCTATTTAGTTTTCGTATAGTGGTAAAGCTTATAACAGCAGTACATAATAATAACTTAGCCGACCCAGTTAAAGCATTTGATTTCAAACCAGGCGTAGCTTATGTATTGTAAAAGGATATCTGGTACATATAATTGTAAATATAGGTAAACTTACATGAATATTATACACGCAGAGGTTGAACAAATTCACGTCCTCCTAACATAGATATTTATCCTGGATGGGATTCAAACCTAAAACCCTCGGCACAACAATCAAGGTTACTAACCTAGTTCATACATTAGCAATACTGTCGAACAACCTGACGACATTCAAATATACCATATTACATACTTCCCAGAAATTCCACTTCAAATAAGTCCTTCGACGGTGGCACACATTCAAATAGCAAGGTGATCTAGGTGTTGTTAATGTAATTGATATATATATTGAATGTCAATTAAATATTTAGTTGAAATGCATGTTTATAAATACATTTAACTTGTGTCTAGACTAAAGAGGAAGTTATTATGTGTCTGTTAATAATTTGTTTTAAAATCAGTTGGTTGGAACGTGGTATTTCTATTTTATTTTAAATATTTGTATAAACCTCAATGTAATAACCCAAGACAAGGCTGAAGTTCGCTGGCAGCACTCATAGTTAGTTTAGTTTTAAATCCTATCATAATTATAGCCACCGCTCCTGCAATTTTATATTCCTGTGCTTACATGAACAGGTACGACCGACCTGAAGAGTCTACCTCACCTTTACCTACTAAGCTACGAAATGTTTAAATTCCTGAGCGATAACAATGCAACGTTTGAAATCAGGTTCATATAAGGATGTCTGCTGTGTTAACATCTAAGAGTATGAAGTAACGTCCAATACAGTATTATGTTAACTGTAATACCCATTTAACATTCCGTGGTGTGTGTACGGTCTCTTATTTATAATAGTCGAAGAAAAACAAAATCTATTTATGATATTATGTTATTTTTGGCATATTCATTTATTTATATGAAGTATGTTTTGTGTGTAGGACTAGCTTGCTTTCCAAATACATTCTGATTAATTAATGTTATTATGATAGCGATGTACTCAATATGTTTATTTTTATGTTCACGTTCTATTATATCTGTAGATATTTATGAAGTTTATTCCACTAGTAATCATTATTAACGACTGCCTCGTTGGTCGTGTTGGTTGCAAGTACGATTACCAGTCAGGAGGCCCTGGGTTCACATCCGCGGTCGGACACTGTTAGATTTTTCTAATTTACATTTTCTGATGGTGGCTCGGAGTCTGGTACTGTGCCAAGTCGTCCACTTCTAATTTGTAATACTGTAGACTCACCACCTATTCCATAGTGGGATGTAAACGTAATTGGAGAAATGTGATGTGTACCTCTTCTGGGATTACAGGCGTTATGATGTTACATTCTGTAAGTGGTTGTGTTTATAGTGGCCGGTTGGAGGGCATACTGTATGAAAGTACACACCATTTTTCATTTCGCGGAATACTGCAAATTAATACTGTAATATTACATTCACTTACAATAATAATCATTATATACTGTGAGTGCGGAGATATGAAGTATATAGCGAGTGTATATTTAAAGTTAAAATTAATTTTGTTATTATTACGCTAAATTATATGTTAAACACTGTAATCCTTAATACTGCATTAACCTTTGTGAAACGTAAATTGACCATAGACAAGCACACTGACCATACACAGGTACCATAGACAACAAATATCTATGAGCATGATATACTTTCGCAGCGTAATAATAGAGTTCGTAAACTGGATCACTATCTACAGCTAGCTGAAAAGTTATATGGACCATTCCGTGACACCCACGTGCGACCTTCGCGAGAAAATAGCTTAGAAACAAGCACACAGGCCGACATACAATTTTAATACGTATTTGCTGTAACCACCTGCGCTCCACTGACAGACCAAACCTGGCAGGTTGTACACGAAAAAGCTACTTGGCGTCTAGAAAATTTCAGGCGCAGCCGAGAGAACATTAACTGAATATTAACCCGGGGACCAATTAGTCGACGTCGTATTCGCGATTCATCGATACAGCTGTTCAAATTTGCAAAACGTCTGCTTTTGTTAGTTGAAGGCATTAAAGAAAAAGAAGCATTACGATGTATGCAATAAGACATATTGTCGTTGAAAAAAATCGACTGGCAAACGACTTATTGATCGTGAATACTTAGCGACATCGCAGCAGACACCGGCTTGTCCTGATGACATTGGATTAATTGAAAAATGACTTTATGTCTGACCTCCAAACATACTATTCAACAGTCATGAGACACGCGAGCTGACTGTGGGAACATCTTGAAATGCATGTCTCAGGGGAGCGTAATAAAATAACTGTTCAAGATTGATACGTTTATTGAACATAATTGGAAATCAAAAACAATTTTTCCACCGATATAAAATATTACAATAATTAAAATTAACAGATTGCATAATCAAAATTTTTCCCAAAAAAAAGTTAGAATGCAATCCCCGGGTAATTGCCATGCAAAACTAAAACTCGAATTTAAGCATTGATTAAATGTAACCTAAAATCAAGTTTTATGGAGCTAGGCGTAAAATAAGAATCGATTGACTGATTGCGATGTAGACATATTATATACAAATTGTTGAAGTAAACATTTAACAATCAATACTGCACATTAAATAATAATAATATTAATAATAATAACAAACAAAAGGTCAACTTAGCAACTCGTTTAACGAAACAATAGTGAATAAAACGATTAAATCATTAAAACCATATTCAGAGGTCATGCATATTCGCGTGTTGGTAGCGTAAAAATTAAAAAAAGTCATGCGTTACAATGTTTAGTAGTTGTTAGTCAATAAAATTCAAAGCACGTATACATTACAAATAACTTAATTTCAAACGAGACATCAACACAAATACGTGAACCTTAGTGCCCTCGTGAGGAAAGAGAAAAATGCTAGGAGAGTATACATTAATATAGGAAGTCAACGAACATAGAAGCAGATTATCGAAGTATTTTTCTATTTCTCTCGAGGGCTTGTACAAGACGATATAGATGAATTTATCACAGATTCAATGTTCGCTGCTTCGTATTACAAATCAATCGTAACCCCGACGAACATAAGAAATTGTAGTAAGGCATTATCACGTATTATAATGATAGATGATCATGAGACAATTTTTATGAGAACGGTTGATAATTGCTCATTGCCAATTTCATGTTGCTCTAGACGTGACGAGGGGCGTCGTTTGTGAAATCCATGAAACAATATCATTGTAATACAAACAGCTTCACGCGATGTTCAAAACGTAGGTGTACTATTTTGCACATAATTCCTGCGTCAGACGTTCCGGGTTGTATCTGAAACAAAACAAAACATGATACTGTTTAATAAACACGGAACTGGATTAAATTTATTTACTTATTATAAAATCAAGGATCGGTGCGTAGTTATTTTTTGAATGAAATTAAGCGCAACCAATTCAATGTATGTGCACGACGAATTTAGTTGAATATCAAAACGGTTTTGACAAAGGCGTTAATGTACAATATTCGATTGTGTTCAATAATATTTACGACATTTTTGATATTCAATGACATTTATGACATAACACATTCAGTAAGCCCCAAGTAGCGTTCTATGGATGTTAGCCCGAAATCGCTTTGCAATAGACATCCTTCACCCGCAGAGTGGAGAATAATGACGTGGCAAAGGCAAAAGCCGATTGTACATACTCCATTGTTGTAGTAATCGACAAAAAGTTGTCGAAAGCTGAGATATCAACGCAGAATGCACTCATGTCATTGAACTGTGTCGAATTTAGTAACAAAATTTCGAGAGGGATGAAGAAAGATTAATGCATACGGAATGACTGTGCAGTTTAACGGGTTGTCTGACTAAGAACAGCTATACGCGTATATTCGCAATGATTAAACATACCCGATCCATTCAGAGCTGTAGTGGAATTTTTACTAAAAACATGACTATTACAAAGTGCTCCAAACGATTAATGCAGAGAACATTAATACCATTGACAATAAATATGTGGGCTCAAAATTATACAATATTAGTCTATCTCGTATGATCGCTATTAGCACGCAGTGGTACAACTATCTTATGCACTTTTTGCTGAATAAACAATGAATGAGGGTACAGCTGAATGACCGATAGTTTTGAAAGTTTTTGGACACAATAGAGGTTTGAAATTATCTCTTCAGATATCGCTTGAAACCGCATATTGCATATCTGTCGTAGCATCATAACGTTCTGTGCTCATATCATAATGCAGATTTTAACGTTTCGATCATAGGAAGCTACATATCAATATTTTTCTTACTATAACTTTATTTATTGTAGGTAATGAGTGGCTTAATATGTAGGTAGTATCCTACTTAAATATTAAAGTACCTATATGTTTTTTTTTTACTTTCATAGTCCTACTTTAAAATACGGTTTGATTCCTAGGTGGTATGAATAAAAGACAAAGATAAATTCACAAAAACTTAAATCCAGTACATGTACTAAATTCGTCACCCAGCGTCGTACTTATAGTACGTCGTAATTATGGTAGCAATAAAAAAGAATGTAACATCATGCCTGTAATCCATGAAGACTTAGACAGAGGAGTGTAGTACACTCCCTCTATTGTCCAGTTACGTTTATAATAACAATAATGTCAAAATAATGAAATTTAGTGAGATTATTTCGATATATTAACTATCAAGTTGATTTTCAATCTGCTGTATATTCTGGCCTGTCATTGAAGTCGAATCATTCAATGACCAAAAGATTACGTGAATCGTAAGTTTCCTACATCTCTATTGTGCGCCCAATTATTGACGGCATAGCAACATAGATAGCTTCAGTTATCAGAATAAATATAGTAGCGTTATCAATCAGAATTTCGTCATGGCCCGGATTTCGCCCACGCCCAGTAGCGTTATCGTCACGATTACCTCGATTCTTAATCCCATAGAATCCTACCAATATAATGTGACCCACAGTCCCACCAATCATCCAGAGTGCTCAGGTTCTGTACGTTTTGTCGCCTCCGCTACTTTATTGACCGGTCGCACTGCAAACGACACACTATTTACGATAGTATTTAAAATAGGAACAGTGAAAAGATCGGTTTTCACATCTGTTACGAATATTAACAAAAAATTTCTCTGTGGGTAAAATTTTTTTTTCTTTTTACGGATGTGATTTTATAAGTAACGTAATATTGTTGCAATGCTCATTGGCGGTATTTATACTAGTATTCTTTTATCATACACCTGATATCCACGCGTGCATGGTTCATCATAAATTTACATGATTTTTAAGGTTTAATATATTCTTTGTGGAAGTACTCTTTGAGGAATGCTACGTAACTTGCGAATTATCCATAATGTTCTTGAAAACACGTAAACCAGCAACATTTACTGGCGCGCGTAGCAGACTAAGGCTTTAAATGCGTTCATTCTGAATTTCGCATCTAACAGTGCAACAATAAAAGGATGTATGGTGATGTGAATATTCTGTGATCTTAATTATGGCCCTAGAATTCTATAGTTGAAACGGCTTTGGATATAGCGAATGAGATATTTTGAATTTCATATCGTACTCCGTTGAGTTTTGACTATGTTCCATACTTTTGATTTTAATCACGACCCCCTATCAATTGTAACGCAAGTCTGTCCATCGCCACGATAATCTTTTATTTCAATGGCCGCTCGTCGACTTACGCTATGTGAAATTCATTACTATTGTTATATATTATTATTGTTGTGGTCGTCGCAACAATAATAATAATTTTTAGTTTAGTGTTGCTTTATACGAAAGTTGTAAACACATTTTGGTGGATAAATTTCCTTGATCAATAATTTCGTTATAATATATGGAATTTACGAGTATTTCAATGAGGTTATGGTATGTAATAAAATGTATATATATTAAATGCCACTTACACAATTTACAATACCTACACGTAGGTAAGTTGCAGTGCCAATGTATTTTATTTGACATTAATTTTTACAACATTGCAAATTCAAATTTTTAGGCCACACTATTCAAGGGACAAACTACGGAGGAGTGAGAAATATCCATTAGTGCCGTCCACAGATCTCGACAAAATAGCAAGAGTCGTCCTTCCGTCATGTGAGACGTATGAAGATGATAAAAATCCACATAACGGTGATATCCTAACGGAGAATGGACGGGTAATGTGCCAAATAAAACAATTATTGGGTCAATGCGTACATTTGTTAGCAATGAATGAATAACTATAACGCACAGTATTGTATCCACTATTGAACAATGAAATTATATACAATGAGTTACGGAAACCCAAAAACCTAAATCGGCCCCCCACTGACGTCATAACAGAAGGCGAACATTACATGACCCGCTGAATTTGCACGAGAATAACGTAATTTCGTGTTCGCGTACAGCTGAGCAAATCTTTCTACACGTTTTATGAACGTGCAACATACATTTTACGAATATTGGCGTGAAATTTAGAACGGTCTGCACAGGTTTCGGTTATCACTCCATTTTTCAGTCAATTTTGCAAGAAACAGTACCTGTGTTGCCGTGAATGTTATGTTAGACGGGCATGAAACATCCAAATCGCTCAATTACATTTTCAGTCAGAATAGTGCGAGTAGGGGGGGGGGCTCTACAAAACTAAATTTCAAACGAAAATGTCTTTGCGTAGAGCACATTTCCTTTCGTGGAACCAATGGAGGAGCCTCATGGTCGATTATTATCTATACTCGTTTGTTACATCGTATCGTATATAACAGAGTCGTTGCAGTTCGTGCGAGTGACTATAAATGCACTGCGGACGTTTCCACCACCGCCTGTTGGGCGATGTAGGAAATGATAAGCCACCGTCGCACTGCAGCTTTTTTAGGTGCAATCCAAATTACCAGCGTCCAGCTCGCGACACCGCGCCAATTTGATACAATCATCAAAGTTTCCAATGACGAAAAGTATCATCCGTACGTATTTCAGGCGAAAATTAACGATGCCGAAATTGGGCTATGATTAAGATTAAATTAACTACTAGTCTTTATAGGACTTGAGAGTGAGGATGGAAAAGAAAAACATTGTTTTCCTTTCTTGTGTAGTTCAGACATGACATTATGCGTAATTTCCTTAATATTTAATATGAATTGACTAATCTTTACCATTTCAAAAAATACGCAACTACATACTGCAGTTACGAAAAGTGTCTCGTAATTTAAAAGTCATTGTTAGGTAATAAAAAATTTGGTTCGGCAGCAAGAAGAAAATCACGCTCGGTCTCTTGCAGCCTACGACATGAATACATTTTTTTACATTTTTTTTTACGTATTATTACGTCGTGTCGTCGCGCACCTTATCGGACGTACGGATCAAGCAGCCACGAATCTCATGATCCTAATATGTGGTTAGTGTTTTCATCTATGTTTCTCCCTTCATTTATGACTGCCTCGTTGATCGTGTTGTTTGCAAGCGGGAATGCCGATCGCAACGTCCTGGGTTCAACTCCCCGGCACTGTTAGATTTTTTCAACTTAGATTTCTATACTATAACTTAGAGTCTAATACTTGCTCGGAGTCTGGATTTGTGCCTGGCAGCAAACTCACCATCTATTCCAGTCTATGAGGGACGTAAACGTAACTAGTAAAATGTCTCATTATACTAGATTCCTCTGATGACTTTTTCATAGATTACAGGCGTGATATTACTACATGTTACGAAAGACTAATTACAGCTTTCATTTTCTAATCGCTCTAATATAATTGCTATTATTATTTATTAATTTTCTAATAATTTACTTCGCATCGTACAATGTTATTGATAATAGTCGCGCTACCGAGCGGCCCCCTTTATCGAGTTATCAGATAAGGGAAAACTGGTGATGACTAACAACAGTCGCTTACGTCTTCTGTCTTTTCGTCCGTCCGTCCAGTCGTAAAAATGAACATATTGAGTATATTTGAGCCCTTTAGAAAAGATATATAGTTAGAGAGAAAAAATACTTCGTTTATATTTTATATATATTTACATAATACATTTTAAATTACAAGTAAACTATCGTCCAGGTAAAGACTTCAAGGGCTGCCTTGAGTACAACTAATGAAAATAGTTGTAGGTTCTACTAAACGGACCACATCCGCTTAAAGGTAAAATCATAGTGGGTTATTATATTGTAACAAGTTAACATGTAATGAGTATTAGCATTAATGAAGGAAAATAATGAGATAAATTACAATCCCGATAAAAGTAGCTATAATAATAATGAAAGAAAAAAATGTAACATCACTCTGTAATCCAAAATATAGGCAGTGGGGAGTAGGACACTACCACGGTTCACCAATTACGTTTACATCCCAGTATCGAATAGGTGGTGATTCTATTGCCATACACCGCACCCACATCCAGACTCCGAGCCACTACTAGGAAGTCTCAGATAGAAAAAATCCTATAGCGCCTGAGATTCCAACCAAGGAACCTCCAACGAAGCCTCGATTGGCAGTCGCGCTTGCAAACAACACGATACATGCAGGAAGAAACGTAAAAGAAAATGTTAACTAAATATACATATTAGGCACGTGAAACACGTGGCTACTGCATCAATATGTGAGGTGAGGTGCTCGACGACGACACGACGTAATAATACGTTCAGACCATAATAATATAATGTACGTCTGTAGTCGACGGTCGCACGGTATTAGGCTAAGCCACTGATATCGTAATAATCTACACAATGCGTACGTACCTGCAAATTGTGAATGTCAGGTAATCCTCTGCCGTGTTGATATATACAATAAGTGTCCTACATTATTTATTTATTATATAATATTATATATTAATATAATCGCTGGCGACTAGGAAGTGGTTAAAGACATGCTCTGCATGTTGAATTTAAGCGGCAAAAACCAAATACACCCCCACCCTTACGTCGAAATAATGTAGCGTCTTTACTAACTGGCTTTTTAAAAGGGTGGTTAGTGCATCTGACTGTTGCGCCGGGGGTTGTGGGTTCGAATCCCACCCAAAATAAATATTTGTGTGATGAGCACAAACATTTGTTCTGTGTTTGGCTGTAATATATATAAGTATATATTTATATGTACCAAAATTATTTTATCAGCCGCCTGGTAACTATAACACAAGGTTTCATGTAACTTACTTTGGGATCAGATGAAGTTGTGTGTAAATGTACCATGATATTACTATTACTTATTATTATTATTGCCTCGTTGGTCGTGTTGGTTACAAGTGCGACTGCCGATCGGGAGGTCCTGGGTTCGATTCCCGGGTCGGGCAC
>DWDU01001309.1:0-14987 GCA_018245575.1 Jemadia suekentonmiller
GGAGGTGTACAAGGCGGTCACGTTACAATTCCTGCCGACGCCCAGCAAGTGCCACTACCTGTTCAACCTGCGCGACTTCGCGCGGGTCATCAAGGGCATGCTCCTGGTGCCCGCCACTCACATGAAGGAGCTGAACAAGCTCGTGGTGCTGTGGATACACGAGACGTACCGTGTGTTCTACGATCGACTGGTCGATGATGCTGATAGGTCGGTCACACTTGTGCTGATGTGTTTTCTATTAGTTTTCTTTTGTCCCACAATGGAATTAATATAGCATAGTCAATAACTACAATTTAAAGGCTAGAATAGTCTACTCTGTATATTGTTGAGATGAAGAAAAGAGACGCGGGATTGATAGCGTAACTAGTGCAAATGAAAATAGCGAGAATTGAATATCTCGTTTTAGAAGTACCGTCGTAATAGATGAATATTTATTTTTCTAAGCATACCTACCTTAAGGTGATTCTTGAACTTAATACTTATGAAAAAATGTTTTTCACGTTTTTTTATGTGTCAAAATATAACGTTACTTTAAAAAGGTATCAACTTGTAAGGTGAAAGCTGAATAAATGGGTTTCCTGTCTTTTTTACTCTTTCATCTGAGTAGCGTCTCTTATAGGATAACTGAAGATTACATATTATATAAAAATCCAGAAAAAAGATTACAAAAATCCATTCGTGACCTCCTCTGCGATTCAGTTGAATTGTTGTGATTCGCTAGGTCGAAGTTGTTCGATGTGGTGTACAAGGCGGTGTACGGCAACTATCGCGTGCATATGGACCAGGTGATGACCGAGATGGGCTATGTTCCGGATGGCGAGAAGCTCGCCACCAAGCACGCCGCTAACATATTTTTCGGCAATTATATGGAGCCGGATGCTGATCCTAAGATCTACGATCAGGTCGGTATACGTGTTCTAGTAATTATTGTCTTCATCGTCTGATATCATCTTAGAGACAGGACGCCATGAAATTTAGCATAAATTATATTTTGTTTACATACATTGATGCAACTCCTATATGAATATGATCAGATGCAGTGTCCAAGTAGCAATGGAATGAATAAACGCAGTAAAAATCAAATTTTGTATCGACAACAGATCAAGCTATATAAACAAACAGGATAAAGGATTAGAACATCCGTTCAGGTTTCCTCAGTCGTGTGCCAATGTGCTACCAGGTTCAGGACCTGGACGACATGGCGGTGAAGATGGAGTACTACCTGGAGGAGTACAACGTGGTGTCGTCGTCGCCCATGGCGCTCGTCATGTTCCGGTACGCGCTCGACCACATCTCGCGCTGCACGCGCGTGCTGCTGCAGGACAACGGTGAATTATGACTGGATTGCCATCATGAAACAAATTTCATAGACGTTCTTCTCTTAAATAGGCTAAAACAGGATCAGAGTACAGAGTTAACGTTTACTTTATATCTGCATTCGAGAACTAACCCTGCTGATATAACTACGTCAAGTAGAGATCATATCTGGCCAAGTTACAAAATATAGTGAGTCGTAAATGCCATACTTATTACTGTGAGAATAAGATGTACCTATTTTCGTTTCTAAATTGGCGATTTTAATAAAATTCCACTTCTGGTTTACAAAATGCGGCTGCCATAAGTGGCGACAGATGACAGTCTATTTCTATTTGAACTCTTCACGAGTGCCTTGAAGTTATTTAAACCAACGTATTAATGACGTGTTTTGTTGGCAGGCAACTTACTCCTGGTCGGCGTGGGCGGCAGCGGGAGGAGCAGTGCGGTCAAATTGGCCGCTAGTATTTTGGAGATGAATGTCATACAGGTGAAATTATTTTATCTATTGGCCCCAATAGGTCAGTCGACTTGAAATATATTTGTTATGTAACTCTTTTTTTTATTAGATCGAGATATCTCGCGTGTACGGGCAGAACGAATGGCGCGATGATATCAGACGAATGCTGATGAAGGCCGGCATCATCGGGAAACCCCTCGTCTTTCTGTTTGCTGATAACCAGGTTCTTCATGACATTATCGATATTCTTATTACTGGCCTAAATTTCAACCTAAACAGAGATAAAAGTCATCACTTCGTGCGACATATAATGTAATATTGTGAACTTTTGGACCTTTCCAGCGTCAATTATGATTCACGCGTTTCCCTAAGAGAGAAAATGGCTATAAATGTAAAAATAAATAATTCCGACTCATTGACAATTTGGTTTCATGTTGATTCGTCTTTTCAATAGTACACGTGCTTAAACGTATATTAAGCATGTAATCCTCGCAGAGGTAGGCAGAGGAATGTAGTACACTCCCACGTTTCACCAGTTACGTTTACGTCCCATAATGAATAGGTAGTGAGTCTATAGCCATGTAACTAGAGCCACTGCTAGAAAATCTGATTTAGAAAAATCCAGAGTGCTTCGGCCTAATACATAGGTTAAAACATAGTTTGTTTTCGAAATTCTGCAATTCATAGATAATGTACGAAGGCATGGTGGAAGACATTAACATGCTTCTCAACACCGGTGATATTCCGAATCTGTACGGCATGGACGAGAAAGTGGAGATATTGGACAAGATGCAGGCCGCGGTGAGGGAGGCGGTGAGTGTGATAAATAAAAGTACAATTAAGTACTGGACACCAGACTTACTGGTGATGAAATCTTAGGTGACTGTTTAATCCATTAAGTCTTTAAAAGTTATTTCGTTTTAGTCATTTCAAGACTGCACTGCTTCGAAACGATACAATTTCAGATAGTTTTCTTTGATTTCATGCAGTATGTCCTGTATCATACATACAAACATATCTTCACGCCAGGTCCCACACGGGGTACGTAGAGAGCATTTAATTCACATTATCTCTATCCTTACAGCACTGTCGTGCTTCATCTACTTTTATCATCTGATACCTATTGATCTCGAAACGCTATTTTTTTTCTATTTATGTTTCTGTAATAGTGATTTTAACAAATAACTACATAATTTTACACGGTAGGATTTTTTTATTCCAATGCATTCGCTGTAAGCGTTAAATTTTCCGCAGGGCAAGAAAATGGAGACCACGCCGCTAGCGATGTTCGGCTTCTACGTGGAGCGCGTGAAGGCCAACTTGCGCACCGTGCTGGCCATGTCGCCCATCGGCGACGCGTTCCGCAACCGCCTGCGCATGTTCCCGTCGCTCATCAACTGCTGCACCATCGACTGGTGAGCGTTGGCCACTCGGGACAATACGGATAATATGCTGTCCAATCTTATTGATGATTAACCTACATCTCGTTACCTATACCTACGTATAGGTATACGTTAACCTATACATTTGTTACAGGTTTACAGCATGGCCGCCTGAGGCCCTGGAGCGAGTGGCATCCATGTTCATCTCGAAAATGGAGAACGTCGAGGAGGAGCTGTGTGTCGCGTGCGTTGAAATGTGCCAGCTGTTCCACACGAGCGTCGTGCGGCTCAGCGACAGGTGAGGTCGTCTGTCGACCGGACTACCACCGAGCTTTGTCAAGCTCAATGTTTCACTTTGTTTTATTTTGTTTTTGCAATAATCTATTTTTCAGTAAGAAAGTGCACAAAACTTTTGTAAGAGTAGTGTATCTGTTACAGATTTTACGGCGAACAGAAGAGAAAAGTATACGTCACGCCAACCAGTTACTTGGAGCTTATAAAGGCTTTCCAAAACTTGTACGCGTTGAAGGTGGACCAGATCACGAAGGCGAGAATACGGTAGACTCCTCTCATTTACTTTTAGATTAAACCTGTTATGAAGACCTGGATGTAGTAACAGTGAAGTCACTAATTGCATCTGAGAGTAAAACGCAAATTCTAACCTGGTGATTCAGTGCTTAGTAATCTTAAATTGAGTCGCGTGTTGAGTCGAACTTACAACACATAACATCACGCCTGTAATCCCCGAAGATGTTTGGAAGAGGAGTGTAATACACTCTTACATTATCAGGATTCATCACTCATGAAATAATTACCTACTTATAAAAATTATGTAACATTTTGTCCTTAGCTACGAAACGGGCCTGGAGCAGCTGGACTTTGCGGCCGGGCAGGTGGCCGTTATGCAGCAAAATCTCATTGACCTCCAGCCGCTGCTGGTGGAAACTTCCGACAAGACTGAGAAGCTTATGATCAAGATTGAGCAGGACACCGTAGTCGTCGAGAAGCAGAAGGAGGTAAACTTTTTTAAATTATTTTTATTTCCAGTTTTTTTACTTCCTAATACAAAAATTATTCATACCAAGTTTACTACCGGCCACAAATGATTGATGGCACTCTTTTTATTAAAAAATCGTCGAAAGCTTTTCTACGGCCTTTATCTTTTGAGCCACCATACCTAATTTGCGTTGCGTTATGAAATGAAGAATTTTATTTTGACACGCAATTGTGAAATATTTGGAAAGCTCTGTAGTTTAATCCAAAATAGCACTAATGCGAGGTGGTAATGTCACAAGATAATGGCGCTTTTAGTTTTCATTGATTGACATTTATTTCTTTCTTACATCTATTCTAATAACTCTTCGTACCTGTCCCCTGGGTAGATTGTTGGCGCGGACGAGGCTCTGGCGAACGAAGCTGCCGCTGCGGCGCAGGCCATTAAGGACGACTGTGAGTCCGACCTGGCCGAGGCGGTGCCCGCACTCGAGGCAGCCCTGAACGCCCTGAACACCCTCAAGCCGGCCGACATCACCCTGGTGAAGTCGATGAAGAATCCTCCGGCTGGTGTTAAACTGGTCATGGAAGCCGTGTGCGTCATGAAGGGTATTAAAGGCGATAGAAAGATGGATGCAAACGGTACGTATGCTCTGTAACTTGTTGGTAGTACCTTCAAAGTCCTTTATACATATACGTGGCTTCTTTAAGGTCTTTATAAATATTGATGTAAAAGATATGGTTGCCACTATTTACGACCACGTAATGCTCCAAGGGTTGGAAGTTGAACTGATCTTAAACAGAACAGTAATTCCAATTGATATAAAATTAAAATATCGTCAGTTGTTAATTTAAATACGGTCATACTGTTACATTTGTTACAGGCAAACCTTATGAAGACTTTTGGGGTCCATCGCAAAAGATGCTCGGCGACATGAAGTTTCTGGAGAGTCTCAGAAATTACGACAAGGACAATATTCCAGCCCCCATAATGAAAAAAATTAGAGACAAGTGAGCCGAATCTCAATATGGAAAATATTCAAAACTCTTATACAATTTTACTAGGTGTGATACGGTTTTACAGGCGCTAACTAAAGTGATTTATGAGCACTTGTTGTATTCACACCCAGGTACATTCCCGACCGTGAATTCGACCCGGCGGTGATAGCGAAGGTGTCCTCCGCTTGCGAGGGCCTGTGCCGTTGGGTCCGAGCCATGGACGTTTACGACAGGGTCATAAAGGTCACATGCAACACACGATACCTTAATAGATATTAACGATCATTGAGAGCTCCGTCCTGTGTTTATATCACGGGTCTGGCAATATTAGATTTTTCTAGCTTAGTCTTTGTAGTAATGGCTCCGAGTATGGATATGTACCCGGTGCATGGCAATTTGGCAATAGTCTCACCACAGTGGGGAGTAAACGTAATTCGTGAAACGTAGGAGTCTAGGTACTGCACTTCTTTACCTACCTCTATGGTGATTGTAGGTGTGTTGTTACGTTTACGTATTTCAATTGAAGGTGTAATTTGCGTTAATTTTCATTGTAGGTTGTGGCACCGAAGAAAGCTGCTTTGGCCGAGGCCGAGGCGGAACTGCAGATGCAGATGAATACTTTGAATGAGAAGCGCGCTCAGTTGCAAGGCGTTCTCGACAAACTACAGGTAATATAATATATATTTATGTTTTTATAAGCTTTAAAACATGAATTATTGCAAATTTTTTTTAAGTTGAAATATTATTGAGACGTTTATTGCATTGTTTTCTTGATAACGTCGCCCTTTGACTGACAATTCACTTGGATGTATGGATGAGATTTATAGAAACTCGATTATGGCGTTAAACATACAGCGAAGCCAGGCCAGCCGGCCAGCAAACCTATTTCGACACTCGCAACGTGCATCATCGAAACTGCAAAAACGTGTTTTTCATTATACTGCCCTAAAAACAACGTAATAGCGTCCTGTTTATAAGTTTAAAAATTCGTAGTTTCGATGACGTACGTTGCGAGTGTCGATTTATCACACAATGTTAGTGAGGCACAGTGATCGGTCAGGCACTGAACGACGAGTTCGCGGAGATGACGCGCAAGAAGAAGGGGCTGGAGGACGAGATCGCGCTGTGCTCCGCCAAGCTGCGGCGCGCCGAGCAGCTGATCGGCGCGCTGGGCGGCGAGCGCGCGCGCTGGACCGCGCTCGCGCGCCGCCTGCGCGCGCTGCTGGCCGACGTCACCGGTGCGGTATACCCGACCTTAAAATAATACGCCTGGAGTTAGTTGTTAGTTCTGCACGCGTTGGACGCTCATCCATTGGATTGATATTTTTTTTTATACGAAAAAAAATGTGTATGGGATGAGACCTTTAAAAAATTACTCTCCTTATCGCTGAAACTATGTATATCGCTGCGTTCTAAGGCTAATGAATCATTTTTCAATAGAATTCAAATCTTTTATCGATGTATTGTAATGAAATATTTCATTAACGGGACTTTGTTTTAATTTTATTTATTCAACTTGGTACAATCGCGCGATTATAATCATATAAGAAATGTGCGAGTAATTAATAGGGAACCTCATCTTTTGTGCAGGTGATGTCTTATTGTCAGCTGGATTCATAGCTTATCTCGGTCCATACACAGTCAATTACAGAAGGGAGATCATCCAACTGTGGAATGAACGGACCAAGGAACTAGGTACGTTGTTATAAAGTTATTGATATTTATCAATTTACATGATAATATGTAACATTGATTTAGTTTTTTGTTTCTAACATTTAGAAAAAACAATATTAATAGTATGTAAAATACTTATAAGCAGTTTACGATTTTATTACTGAACAACACATAGGCTTTTTAATGTGTTTCGTATTTCACATCTATCTCGTCAGGAATACCGTGCTCGGAGTCGTTCAGCCTGATAACGACCCTCGGCGAGCCCGTGGTGATCCGCGCGTGGAACATCGCCGGGCTGCCCGCGGACGCGTTCTCCATCGAGAACGGCATCATAGTGGAGAAATCAAGACGCTGGCCCCTCATGATCGACCCGCAGGGTGAGCGATATAACGTTTTCATAACTTACATATAGATATTTAAAATTTTCGTTCAACGGGGCGCGGAGATTGTGATGTTTAATATATAGCGTCTTGAGATTATTCTTTCAATAACGGTGCTGTCCCAATCGTAGAGCAAGCGAATAAGTGGGTGAAGAATATGGAGCGAGACAATCAGTTGACGGTGATGAAGCTGACGGACCCGTCGTACGTGCGGGCGCTGGAGCTGGCCGTGCAGCTGGGCCGGCCCGCGCTGCTGGAGCACGTGCGCGACCACCTGGACGCCGTGCTGGAGCCCGTGCTGCTGCGCAGCGTGTTCAGGTGCGTACGCATAGGTAACTGTGTAATTCCATAATATCGCAGTGTCAACTCGGTCTCAAAATACTTGTATGTCTACAACAGTACAGTAAATGTTTAATTCCGATCTCACGATGATAGATCCGGGGGCGTGGACTGCTTGAAACTGGGCGACAACGTCCTGGAGTACAACCACGACTTCCGCTTCTACATCACCACGCGCCTCAGCAACCCGCACTACCTGCCCGAGATCGCTGTTAAGGTTTGTATTTTATATCTGTATGCAATTGTAATACAAAACTCATATTTTAATATTTCCCCAATTTTTACCTACATTCGATTAAATACCGATTCAAGTTTTTATGAGAACTATGACGGTCTTTTATGGATTTTATAGTTATTTATTTCATGTAAATAATTCTTTATATCTATCGGTATCATCCGTTCATACAGTCATATGTTTTGATCCAATACTGAATATGAATATAGACTTCTCCAAATCTACGCTTCACAACTTACCTCTATTTGTGTTATATAATTTGTTTTAAGTAGAACAATATTTAGGTTTAACACGAGTTCAAACGACAAAAACACACTGATACGTTATTTTTTGTTCTATCAGAGTGTATTGCGATCATTTATAATTTTGGCTAAAAGCGCAACCCGATATCTTAGAACTCAGATAATAAATTCGCGTGCCAGAATTTCTGGCCTTGATCTCTTCGTCAATTCTCCCTTTCTATTTCCAGTTCCGTACAATTTTACACAAGATGCATAAATTAGCAACATCTTCGCAGGTGACCCTGTTGAACTTCATGATCACCCCGCAAGGGCTGCAGGACCAGCTGCTGGGCATCGTGGTCGCGCAGGACCGGCCCGAGCTGGAGCTCAAGAAGAATCAGCTCATCGTCGAAGGGGCCAACAATAAGAGAACTTTGAAAGAAATCGAGGACAAGATCTTGGAGGTAAGGTATTTAATTAACAGTAGCGTGAAACAGGGTAGAACAAATATGTATAGATAAATATTGCAGTCACTCTATATATGTATAAATATTGCATACCGTTTGTAAACGTAACGCCGGTACCGCAGTTCGCTTGCACCTTAGTATTACTTTACTCGCATTACTATACATTGCTACAACGTTTCTGATCTTGCGAAGTCGTGAATTAGGTACTCAATGCCCTATTATGCACTAATTGTCACCGTTGATTTCATTTGTGCACATTGCTCATTAATTATCGATCAGTTTTTCATCTCTTCAACCTGTTGACTTATACCAATTTATCTCCAAACCGAATTTTACTAAAATTAATTCAACGCTATTATCTCATTTTTGAATTCTACAAAGACAATAAAATCTTAACTATCACGCCGAATACTTTTTCTGTCGTTGCGCGAAATAAGGACAAATTAACGAAGACATGTATGTACATTATATTAGAAAGATTGTCTATCTTGTACAAAGAGAAATAACAAAGTATATTAGTTTAAAATTGTCTAACAACATAACGAATTAATTAATCTGAACAAGATTAGCATTTAAACACTATTTAATCTATTTGTATATACAATTAAATTTAACCGCATACGGGAATTAATTGCGATGATTGTGTGCAAACAATGGCGGAATATTCGTTGTGCAGAAAATTATTCGTGGAATATCGTTTGGTAGGTAAATAATCTTTTAGACTATTATTTAATGAAATAAACAATGCGTTCGCATATACATATTATAAATATTGCATGTACTTACGTTTGCATCGCAGTACATTAAACAAATAAAGTAAACACAGTAAAATAACAATAATGTTTGATGATACTTTAAACGTTGATCTCGACAAATCTTGCAAAGCATAAAGTGCTCAATGATTATATTTATTTCGTTTTCGTTGCATAGTATCACGCCCTTACCCGCCACATCTCTACGATGTGGCCTGAATGTAATACAAGTCGAGATTGGTCTAATTGCGGGTGTATATCTACTTGTATTTATATAGAAATAAAAAACTAATGGCTCTTAATAGACTTGATTGCTTAATGGTTCACATTTAAGTCATGAACTTCGATTTTCCGGTGTTCGTATCCTTTGCACGCGTTTCGGGTTTTACGAAGTTAAAAGCGTCCTGAAGTTTAACTGTCGCTCGATACAGTGGTGATTAAAAATAACGATGAAAACTGCACTTTTATGTTTGGTAAAATTTACCGTCCAAATTAAACGACCTCATGCTATCTCATATGTCAAACAAATATGACTGTGCATGAATGACAATTTGCATTTCAATTTCATTTCAAAACGGCATATTTTCTACTTTGCCAAATTGATCACTTCATTCATCAGTCTTTATGGGGTGTGTGAAAGGAGCCTCTTCGAGCGGCGACTATGTCAGATTAAGTACGAACATACACTGCCCGGCGCGTCCTGGACATTGCGACTAACCCATTTACCACGATGGCTGATCACTCACGATCACCTATCGACCCGACGAACAAGAAAATGAAGATCAAACTTTATGCCTAAATTAACGTGTCTTGATATGGTAGCTACTCGTACCTAGCTACCAATATATCTTCTCAGACAAGATTTGTCCGCAATAAGTATGGTATATCTTTTCTAGTAAAAGTGTTTTGTTTTCATATAGGCAATAATCATCAATTAGAGTAATTTTTTTATGGGTTTCTTCTTTTATTTATAGATATCAGTTTATCGGTAATTGGAAAAATCTAATCTAGAATCTAAAATGTCGGATATAGAAGATAAGATAACGTAGATTATTGCGTGTCGTAGTCGTTTTCAGATACTGAACGTTATTCATTACTGTATTCTGTTGTTCATTGCGAAATTGCTGTCTGAATTATATAAAAAGCACATATGTGTAATACTATTCGTAAATATAGTAAAACCTCAACTTGTACTAATTGAAGCTATTGAAATTTTTATTTTTACAAATAGGTGTTTAATACGTATTACGTAACGTCACACTTGTTATCCCCGAAGACGTAGGCAGAGGAGTGTAGTATACTTACATATTACTTCAATTTTAACAGCCTTTTGGGGAAAATAACGATGGAGACCTTATGGAATCACGTTGTTTGTTTGTTTTTTTATCAATAAATTCCTTTTTACCCAGACGACTATGTTGCGTTATTAGTTCAATAAATTTTGTGCACACAGTAACCTACTAACAAAACTATCATTTACCTTTAACATTTTTCTATAACACTACATAGCAATGTAGGTCCTACAAAACAGTATGTTGTTTATATAGGCAATATAAAAAATATAATGGCAAAGTTGAATAACCACATATTATATATAAGTCTTTACCAGTTAAAGTTTAGTGCTGGATATAGGCCTCTCCAGAGGGGTTTTTGGCCATGATCCCCACGCTGGGCGTGTGGGTTAGGCATAGCAAAGCACGGCTTCGCGCACCGCCTACGTTGCTGACCGTAGACGGCCAGGACATTTATCCGCGTCTAGGCACACTTTTCTATTAATTTGTAATAATATTTGTCCTTCCCTATTTTCATTTCAAATTATCTACATTCTTTTTTTGGCACATGTCTACCGTTTCACATTGTTCCCTTTAAGGAACAATATGTTTAACAAGCAGTGTTTTAAATAAATAGGTTATTAGCTATTAGTCCAGAAGTAAGGATTTTGCATAAAAGAAACGAGTATTTTACACAAACATTTATTGACATTTCCCACACTGCTTATTAGCTACTATCAATTATCACTTTAAACAATAGAAAACTTTTACTTACATTTTTTTATACATACTCAAAATCTCTACTATCACTTTTTTTGGATTTTTAAGTACAACTCCGATATCGCTTTTATGCCTTCGTTGTTTTCCTTGACGTTTCGAACAAGCTGCCGACTGCCGACCGTTTCATTTAATCATAGCAACGTTGACTTTTAAAAATAATCGACTAACATTCAATTGACTCAAGTCAAACAATTAGTAATGTTAGTTAAATACGTGAATAAATTAACAATACTAATGTGGACGTATAATGTACGTAACATTGTATATAATTAATATATTTATTTACTGTGCACACGCTAACAAGGTATTGTTAGATACCTAATTAGGAATAAATGTTAATATCTATAACAGTATTCAATGTTATATTTTGCGGATATTATACATAGTTACATTTGTTTTAATATATTTATTTAATGTTATGCGTATCCACTTTTTCAAACGTTGAATGTACTATGCAAACTATACATAATATAATATATGCAATATAAAGTATTGCATTATAATTAGATCACAATTATAATTAACTAATCACGTCTATAAGTGGTAAATAATCGATAATGCATGTACAAAGTACAAATATAATAATTATAATTTTATCGGATGCATGAACGACGCGACTAGGTCGGAGCGGAGTCTCGCTCCACACTGCGCACAATGTGCAGGTAACTCCGCGCCGTAATAATAATATTGCAGGCCGCGCCGCGCGAGTTCGCGCCAACACGCCGAGGGAACGAAGTGTGGCGCGCGGCGCGCCGCAGCGCGGGGGGCGTCTGTTACGCCATAGTGCGCTTCATAGAATTTGTACTAGTTAGAAATGTACTGCAAGCATGCAATGTTGCGTTGTCAATGTTTGTTTCTTTCCAAGTACATTTCTCTATAAAGTTGATTTGTATTGCGTAAAAGATATTTTAGCGAACTAAACCACTGCATCTGGTGGAAAGTATTCACTAAAAACCTGCGCTAATAAGTACGGATATTTTAACGCATTTGAGATATAAGTATCCATAATTCTGTAAAATATTAAGACTGATATTACATACATATGTACATATATAAAAAATCTCTGAACACCAAGGTTCCCAGGATAACCGTCACTTTAGCATTTAAATAAATTTATTGCAGTGGTTTCCTTATAAATACCTAAGAATTTTAAATAATTTTTTTTTTGTGAAATGATGGCTTGGCCCGTTCTATAGATTCTATAGAATGTTTCTGCTGGACGACCGCTCTGTAGCGCGCCCGAAGCGACGCGAGTCGATAACGAAGGCGCGCGGCCGCCCGCTGCGGCGCGGGGGGGCGCGGCCGAATGCGTCATTTCGTTCATTTCGACCCTACTATCGTGTCGTGTTATACGTAAATTTAATAATATGGAGTGGACGAACGAGGCTATATTCGAGTTTTTAAAATTATATAAAAATGAGCCCGCCTTGTGGAACACGAACTCCGCTGAACACAAGAACAGAAATGATATGTACGATGCATGGACGAGGATTAAGAATCAATTGAAGGACGGCGTTGTTCCTATTAAAGAAATAAAAAAGAAAAGAGACAACTTAATGTCTACATATCGAAAGTTGCACAGCAAATTGAAGGAATCTATGCTGTCTGGTTGTTCCCCGGACGAATATTATAAGCCCGATTGGCCATTTTACGATTATATGGCCAACTTTTTAGGTGATGTTTATATACCTAAAATAAAAAGGAAAAACTCCGACGTAAGTATGGTAACAATTATTAATAATATTTATTCTTTGAGATCCTAACTTTTTCCTATCATTTGTCATGGGCGCCGCCAGGATTATTTTCAGGGAGGTGCATCTCTATATACACATACACGTATAGCATGTGGATAACGAAGCTGCGAGTATTAAGTACTTTTTCTAATGCATTATTTATATGTATACATACATTCGAAAAGTATTATCCTCGCGTTGGTTCAGCTGGGTAGAAAAATATGTAATTTTTTCTATATACTTTATTTCCGGACAGTGGGGTGAAATAGCATCCCGTTGCACCCTGCTACCGGTGCTTATGTCGTTTATGATGAAACTAAAGACTAATAAAAACTTACCAACGCCCTAACAAGCACAATACCTATGATTTAGTTATAGTTAGTAGGTAGTGTTGTTTATACTTCAGACACTAGGTACCGCTCCTACTAAGTGTACTACATTTCTCTGCCTACCTCTTCGAAGAGTACAGGCGTGTAATACCGCTCCTAATAAAAAATTGGAAGAAATGGCGGTAATTAAGGCGGTTTTAATTGATGTAGGCAACATTTTCACGCGTCACTGGCTAACCACGTTAACACACCTAAACATGCTACAAATTAATTACTTACACATGTAAGTAATTAATTTGTAAAGTTTAAAGGGACATCCTTCAATCTTTTTTCGAGTAAGATACAAATGTGATCAGAAAATGCGAAAACGAAGGTAATTCTTAATTTGAGTTCCAAAGACGATTAAAAGGATAGTTTTCTATGAAAATAAAACCAATTTATTTCCTTGGACATATTTACTAAACACCTCGTACATCCTTTATGTGCGTATTGGCCACAACCCGTAATGAGCATTTTTTATATTTTAGGCTGAAGAGAAAGAAGAAACTGAAATTGAAAAACCCGCGCCAAAAAAAGTAAAACGTGTAAAAAAGAATAAAAACATAAGAAGAGATGAGCCTATGTATCTTAAAGATATTAATCAACCGATAGGACAAGACGAATGTTCATTGTACACAGAACTATTGTGTAAGAAGCTTAGAGCGTTGCCAGAGAAAACGCGCGATATTGCAATGTTAGAGATTGATAGATTAATATTTAATCTAAAGCAGAATGAAACGCACCAAACAGAATTACAGACAGTGCCTATATATCAGCTGCCTCTAAGTTATCAACAGTCCTTTGAGTTCCAGCCGGTCCAACAGTTTCACCCCTCATCGACACGTCGCTCGCGCGATTCCTCCACATCCCCGGAGCGATTATTGAAGTACCGTCCGCCACCGTCTCCCCAACCATCCCAAAAGACACACACATCATCCTCTCCATAGAGAATAATAACAGAGTTCAAAACATTTCTTGCAATAATTAGCGAATTGATATATGTAGATATTGTATATATAGTTTGTATTAAAAAGTTTTATTTTGATAACGTTAATATTTAATACTTTTTATACTGAATAAATAATTATGTAAGTCCTACATGTTGTCTTTATTTCATCGCTGTTTTAAGCGGTATTTTTATTTCATAGTGTGTAAGCATGTTCCATTTTATCTTGTACCTACTTACTCAATTTCAAGATACACGTAGAAAATTTGCAAGTCAATATACATTTAGCTGCCAAAGTTTTGACTTGTTTTATCATCTCAGAAGTAATATCACTTCGTAGATTTTCAAAATAACACGTCGATTGTTATACGATGTAGGTTATGTTCAGCTGTATTCTGAACAGGTTGTATACACGTTTCTGAAAGTTAGTTAACGCTTGCGAATAGTAAACGAGCAATATTTGTTACTAATGTTAAACGAGATATGTTAGGCATATATTATAAAATATACGGTACTTATTTTTTCCCTATGGAAATGTAAAACATATATTCGCTTATTCTTACAAAAAAAAAGGAAACGTAACATCACGCCTGTAATCCCTGAAGAGGTAGGCAGAGGAGTGTAGAACACTCCCACGTTTCACCAGTTACGTTTACGTCCCACTATGGAATAG
>DWDU01001310.1:0-14979 GCA_018245575.1 Jemadia suekentonmiller
AATGATAGAATTTTTATAATTTTCAGGTCATTAAATCTACATTTAGATATGTATATCTACCTATACAACTGGCCTCCTCTTGCAAGTAAAACAGTATTACTTACATCACATTAGTCTATTTATATAAAGATATAGGAGATATGAATAGGCTTCAAATGGACTATCTAGAATCTAAATGACATAAATAGTGATTTTTTGAAATGTTTGACTTTATGATTTGTTGTTTATGTAATTTGACACAGAATTGACATCATAATGGAACGTAAAGACATTACTACCTTACGTAAAACAGTAGATAAAGTATAATCTCTTTTTGATTGATAAATCAATGAAAATCTCTGTATTTAGATCGCACGACACTTGTAATTATTTATGTTTTGGTATGGAAGCAATAGCTTAACAATAAGGTACAAGATAGGCAAATGGGCTCTGGCTGGAGATGATCCCCGACGCAAGATGGCCGTGAACATAGGAGGATCTCAACACTAATTATTAAATTTAGTGGAATTCATCACCTTTGTATTTAATAAATTTAAGTAACCTTTTAAATAATTTGAACTGCAAATAGACATGGAACGAATTTGAAAAAAATATCACCTACATAATTTTAAAACGCACAATCATGAAATAAAAAGCTACTAGAAAATGAACTAAATTTAATAGCGTTTTTTGTACACCACATGGTGACGATTTATTTAAAAAAAAGACTACAACGTTGGTTGACCTTCTTTCAATTGCAGGAGGGCCCTATCTGATGAATTCGCCGAGGTCCTAAAACGATATAGATAATTCACCGTATGAAACATTAGTATTTATAGGCAAACTGATGTTATTTGAGCTTACTGTGGGTCGCCGCCAGATCGGTTGCACCGATGATGTTCGGAAGGCGTGCGATAGTGGCTGGATGAACTCTGCTGAGGACCGAGGCTTATAGCACACCATGGCAAAGGTCTGCGTCCAGGAGAGGCACGTTGAAAGCTGATGTGATGATGAAGATGATATTATCAATTCCTAAATCATCGGTTCCCAAATTGATTTTGTGATCAATAGTTAGTAATTAGTGATCATAAACAAGAAAGTTACTCTATCTGTCCGTCCACTTTTGCTATTGAAACACTGTTTCAATTTTGAAGATAATTCTATATTAAAATATATTGGACTCTGAAGAGCGACTTTAAGCTCTTTATTTTTAAATGTATTTAATGTTTTATTAGGTATAGGTAGGTATATAATTCACAAAGCGTGACAAAGAAACCTGAGGTTATTGATTACGAGCTATTAAATTATAAAACTAATTCTGATAGAGAAACAATTATGTCCAATTCTTTACATATACCCGGAACGGTGGGCGAGAAGAGCGTGCATAATATTAAAAATATGATCATATAAGTACATATGATAAGAAACGATGAATGTATAACGTATCTAAGTGTGATTTAAATAAACAACTATTAACTATTTTAACATATTTCTCTCTGCCTACCCTGCAAAGGACCTGGATATGTATGTATTTTAACAACCTCTCTGCAGTCAAAGAAATCTGTAGATTTCCCTACTAAGCATATTTACTAAATTTTAACATTGTTGAGAATTTACTACATTCACCTGAAAAAACTTTATCTATAACAATGTTGACCATTGACTGATAGAAATCCGAATGAATTAGGACCAAATATGAAACATTATGAAATGATACTTCAAACGTTTTTAGAACTTTGTTAAATGCTCCAGCACTTCTCGGAGATAATAATGAAAGAATTAGGTGGTTTAAATTAATTTGCCAAAAACTTCTAATTTAACGTGTAAGATAGGTACCTACGTACCCTAAGAAAAATATCCCAACACAACTGCACCAAACATTTGTGATTCGTTTCGCATTAAAATATCAGTTTCGCTTATTCATTTGACCTTCCTCAACTGAAAACAGTCAACGTTTTAGATTTAATTATTATCACTTCACCTTGCTCTCTGATATTTTGGATACAAGTCTTACATTTAGATACATAACATATGTGTAGATAGGTAACTTCTTATTCTGTTTTTGTCTGTCTTAATACATATACCTATTTCCTTTCTTAGATATACATATCGCAAGTTAGTTTGTAGGGACGTAATAGAGGCGTTGTTAAACAACAGTTGATAATGTTTATCTAAGTACTTACAATTAAACGTATTTTATGTAGGTAAATGTTAACAGGTCACGTCTAGAGGACCTAATAGCTGCTAGAACCTGATTCCATATACCTACCTCTACCTTATTTTAACTTAAGTTTTTTATTTCTTTTTGATTTGAGTACAATAAATATATCTAATATCTATGTATTATATGACCGCTTAATTTATTTCATAACTAGTCTTTCTATCAATTTGTGGTATATGCAATAAACAAATAAAAAAAAACATTCTTGCACGATTTAACGAAAATTAGCCTAAAACTTAGATGGACGCATTTTGGTCACGTTCTCATCGGTAGGTAGGTACACTAATAAACATCGAGACTGTAAGATACCTTTGCATTCCTGCACAAGAAAAAACGAAATACAAAAAAGACATGTAGACAAATAATTAGCGGCGTTTATAATCCTTTAAAATTGATTTCGCATAAGCTTTTATTATTTTATTAAATAATAATGACGTCACAACCTGTACACCCCGAAGAGGTGGGTGCTGGAGTCTATAGTCCTACGATTCTCATGTGATGTTATACGTTCCACTATGTAATTGGGGTTGGCCCTGTTTCCTTAATAGGTAAGTCTGCTGTACTACTAGAAACTTGAAGCTAGAAAACCCAAAAACCCTACAGTAGGCACACGACCCGGGGACGAAACGACGACCTTTAGAGCAGCCGTCGCACTTAGAACCACTCCTCCAGCGAGGCAATTTATTTACTTTATTCTAGCTTTTTACACTTAAACTGTTAAATGTTGTTGATCTAAATATTTATTAGCACATTGTTGTCATTAATATTTCTGTGGCTGTACATTGTCACATATTTTTATTGTACATAAAAAATAAAAGGTAAAGAAATAAAATAATAACATTTTACATACAAATTCATTGCTAATAAAATTAAGTAGGTACCTACCGGTTTAAGCTACGTAACGTGCGGTTTCTGTGCATACCTTGAAGTTCTAGTTTTAAGAAACCTGGTAACTTTGTAACTTAGAAACTTGGTAAGCCAAGCCGATGTCGTTTATCATGAGGTCTTGTGCATCGTACCGATGTCCAGGTGAAGACTAATCTGGGGGCCTAGCATTAGTAAAATTAATTTCTATAACCTAACTACGTAGAATGTATGTAACATGGAGGATAAGATGAAAATGTTTATGTATCCGTGTCTAGGCGGAGTAAGCGTACATTTCACGACCCCGTGCCGGGCTACAGGGCGTAAGAGGCGATTAAAACCCGGCCGGCGCAAGTCGCAGCGTGGCGCGGCCTGTCTGAGCGCAGCTACGTGCCCTGGCGCAGGCGGCGCGAGAAGCTGCGCTCTGCGACCCCCCGCCCGCGTGGCCAGCGTGGGGACTATGGGCATAACCCATTAGAGGAGGCCTATGTCTAGTTGTAATATGCTAATGATGGTGATGATGTTCATGTTAATCATAGGGTTCATTGGTCAACTTTCGAACATACCTATTATATAGGTCGTAATAAATGTAACAATTCAGTACAGTCGTTAAATCTACAATAGATTTTCAGCATAATGCGTACTGTGTTCCTGTAAAGACAACCTACCCTACTATGTATTTTGTTTAGTGTATAATACTTGTTTTCTTGAGAATGAATCATTGTATGAATATTGAGCATATTGTATAAGAGCACCAATTTACTAAATGTGTAGCTCTAAGCCTGGATTGAAGCACAATGTATGGTAGATGCTAGGTAATAGACTCATTCCCTGTTCCATGGTGAGAAGTAAAACATTACTAGTGTAACGTTTTAATGTGGTACCTACACTCTCCTGTCTCCCTGTTCAGAAATTAGAGGCGTGATATTACGTTATTATAACCATAACCATTGATGTAAAAGAAACAAGTCGAGTTTGCAAGGATAGAGATAATTGGCCGATGCTTTCTAGCTACCCCGTAAGAGACCAAGCTTGACAAAATAATAACGTAACATCACGCCTATTATCCCCGAAGAGGTAGGCTGTGAAGTGTAGAACACTCCCACGTTTCACCAGTTACGTTTACGTCCCTCTATGGAATAGGTGGTGAGCCTATTGCTATGCACTGGACACATCTCCAGACTCCAAGCAACTACTAATAATAATAATAAACATTTCTAATTATTTGTAACACCATGCCAGTATTATATAACATAAAAAACGCACTTCATAAAAACAACATTTTTTGCCAGTTGATCCTTATGCTAATTTTTTGAATAAGTAAGTAAGTAGGTACCTACACACCTATTTATAAGTATTTACAGATAACATACATTGCAGAATTTTACGACGATTACAAATGACAATAATAATAATTTTAGTGGTAATAATAACAGTATTGTCACATAGCTCATGCGACAGAACAAAAATATAGGTATATACCTATTACATTTCCGATGGCGGCCGCGTTATCTTGCGCCTCTTAACTAAGCTGTTTTAAAAACATCAAAAGTATTTAATTCAACTAACACAATAGGTATTCTAATAATCTGCAAATTGCGATAAACTCTTACTTTGTTCTTTTTACAATAAATGTCAGATATTTATATGTTGCCGAGTTTTACGCGGTATCGGTATGTTTAGGTATCGACATGCTTACGTTTTTCTACCTATAATCTAACTCTCCTCAGACACCGTACTATAGGCTCTGTCTCGTCTTGATCATAATCGTTATAATAACCTCTCTGGCGTGGCAGTTTTCAATGCACGTGTCAATCTAACACTGAATCCACGAACACAACAAACAATTTTTATCAGTTATTATTACACCATAAAAATATTTAAATTTTCATTAAGCAGGTTGTTTCAGTAACAGGTTGTTGGTTAGTGTTTGGTTAAACTCTAAAATAATGTGGTTTTACCGATCACGATATAAAAAATCCTTAGCTATCGACTAATGTTTGGCTGGCTGTGGTAGACTTGATTTCTATAATAATTTAATTATTTAAAACGTTTCAAAGTTAAAGTTGCAGAAGGCGAAATAATCAATAGTTCTTTGTAACCTTCAGATAATTAATAATACATAAACATTATCTATGTGAAAAAAAGAGGGTAGGAAACAAACAATGTCGGTTTATAATAAACATGGGTAAACATTAAGTGCATAATTCTAAAAATAGTGTTTAAGTTGTTATTTTGCAAATATTTTTATTATGTAGGTAATATGTAACAAAAAGTAGATAGGTGCCTAGTGTTGTTAAGTTTTACCTACTTATTTAGATACCTACTTCATTTACAAAAGTAATTGTATCTAGGTAAAAGTAACACTACCTTTAATTAAGATAGTATAACTTGATTCAATTAATTTTAAACTTAATCTTGAAATAAGCTAATTTATGTAATTTACTTCGCTAAATCAAAAAAATATTCGTTTTCAATTGAACGTTTAAAGCAATGGCTTCTACGTGAGGACTTTTAGGACTAACAGCAATGTCTTTAATATAATTTTGTATTTAAGTATCTATGTATTATAGATATTAAATAAATACCTGGATTGGGTTGAGTTTGGTAGTTAGGTTTCTTCATCCACTCATAGGGCGAGCGCGGCGGCGCCGGCGGCTGCGACGGCCTCGAGCTCGGAGACCCTTCGCTCGGGCTCGCTAAATCCCCACGCGCCGGAGACGGAATCTCTCCTATTTCTCTTTCACCTGGTTCCCGCTTGAAGTGATGTGGGTCTGAGGGCCACTCTCCACCCGTCGGCGCTCCATTCCACGCGCACCACTGCTGCTCCTCAAAGTTCTGATGCTGCCAACCGTACCAGCCTCCAGCGCCGTACTGCCCGCCCTTGCCTTGGTACATGGCGAGCGGATTGACGTAATTCACCATGCTTCGGTCACTGTCCAAGCATCGCACACACACTCGCCGTCACAACACTGCCGTGTACTGCTTGGAGACGACCGATGCGTACACACCGCGACCGAACTGCGACTGAGGCTGAGCGGCGCGCCGCGGGCTGCGGCCGGCGCGCCGCGGCGAGGCCCGCGGCGCCGGAGGGCGGGAGCTCGGCGGCCAATGGCGGCGCGCCCGGTCCGCCCCGCCAGCCGACGCCGCCGCGCCCCACGCTATCGTTTAATTTGCCTAATTACAACAAAAATAATGGACACCGCCGTAATGAAGTCCGTCTAAAAATATTTTTTATTCCCTAATAGGCACTGCCGCTAACGGCAATCTGGCAAGGGATTCGTCATTAATTCGTACCCATGAAATGCAGATTAGGTACAAACGAAATTTGTTCAAGGAAGTACCGTCTCATAACGCATTAACATAATGTCTATTTTATCAAGTGCTCTAAAATAAGTTAATAAAAACAAGGAAATTTCAATTACGCCTGAAATTGTTATTTGTTTTTACTGCTGTGTGCTAAGATATCTACCTAGATTAACGATCTATTACCTAAAAAAATAGCGTGTTGGTACTAGGCACCTACTTAAGTACTTAAACAAATTACTAATTTAATGTGTAAATAGATATCTCAGGTACTTTAAGTTGGTTGGTTGCTTTACCAAATCACATTAGAAATAAGATAGTATAGATTTAATACTTAGGTACTTTGAATTGTTTTTAGGTAGGTAGCTACCTACATATCTACTTAGATCCGTTTGTAAGCACTGTTATTAGCTTTTGTCATTTATAAGCTACAGTTATAGTTCATTGTTAAAAGTTGTATCAATATAGTTGTCAGCAGTAAAAAAACTACCCAATAATTATTAACTACCGAGGTATAGGTACTACCTTCTTACACTAGATGTCCTGTACCTACCTAGAACACTGTTCAACGCAGCTAGCAAAAGCCTGCGGCTCCTCTTAACCGTTTGTTGCTCTTCCCATTAAAATCATTTAAGTAGGTTCTGAATTTATTTATAGTGACACATGGTAACAACACAGATTCAAGTGGGTGGGTAAAAATTCAATATTATAATATGCACGAAAAAAAGAATATCACGCCTGTAATCCCCGAAGAGTTAAGCAGAGGAGTGTGGTACACCCTCACTTTTAACTAGTCATATTATCGTCCAATATACCATAATTAGGTACAAAATGTAACAAATGTATTTGCTTACTCATTTCTTTTTAGGTATGATGTACATATTGGTATCGAACGACCATTTTTATTACATCGGTCACATGCCGGCCGCCCGTGCAAAGGGTTTTATTGCCGCGTACCAAACCAAGAACCTGGACTGGATTCTTTCGCTCTCCAACACATGTTTATATACAAACACCCTTTAGCATAGTTAAATAAGTTTCAACTTTTTATTTGAACGCTCCTAACCAAGCACATAATATCTATGGAGGCGTTTAGTTAGATAGGTACGTACCTATCTATACTCTTCTGCCTACCTCTTTGGGGATTATTGGCATGATGTTATGTAATACAAATATAATAAATAGAAGCGATTGTCGTATCTCATTACATACTTATCTACCTGCCTACCCTACTTTTAAGTATGTACCTACCTGTATCAAGCAATTAAATTTAGTTTATAAATTCGACATTTAATACCATTTAATTGTAACGTAACTTCACGCCTGTATCCCCGTAGAGGTAGGCAGAGGAGTGTAGTTCACTCCCACGTTTTACCAGTTACGTTTACGTTCCACTAGGGAATAGGTGGTGAGCCTATTGCCATGAGCCGGGCGCAAATCCAGACTCCGAGTCACTACTCTAAAATCTAAATTAGTAAAATTCTATAGTGCCCGACCCGGAAATCGAACCCGAGAGCTCCCGATCGGCAGTCGCACTTGCAACCAACACGACCAACGGGGCAGTTATAGGCAACAAGGCAACCATTTAATTATACTGTAGATAGATAGGTATTTAATACCTATAGTCATACCTACATATACATATAGGTAACCACGAGTCGGAGAGTAAGTCAGGATATTCTTTAATTTAACTTACATTGAAACAATTATCGTTTATATGCTGGTATATGTAAATAAATCTTCACGACCTACTAATGCATTGAAGCAACTCTAGAGCTTTTATTTTACTTTCAAATTTTTTATTGTCTTGATTAATCAGAAGACATTTGCATTTACATTTATAAGTAGATACATATTAAAAATGCATTTATTTATAATATGTAGTCTAGGTATATATATTATACATATATACTTACATTGTTGCCGGCACGAATCAAGGAACATTTTGTTTAATAAGAAGCTTTTAAGTATGTATACGTATGTAGGTAGGTAGGTACTATTCTACACTAGCTGATATCCCCGACTTGGTCTGCAATGTTGATGATATTAACTATATGTTTAGATTTATAGAGATCGTGTGCATCAACAGAGCTACAGACTTAGTGGTCTGAATTTCAGTCCCCTACTTCGGGCGTCCATGCATCGAGTCCTGGCAATCACCTTTGAGTAGATATAGATACCCAAGTTTTGTTAAGTGGAAACACACAACTGAACGTGAAACGGTAAAAGGATTCATGTTGGTGTGAAACAACTCAGCCCTGAGGAGTAGGTTGTACCAATAATAAGCATATGACCAACTTCGGATAAGACGGTATTAATTAATAGATGCTTAGGTACTTTGTGAACTATGCTATTGGTATAGAGAATACTGACTAAGACACTTATACACTGACTAACTACTAGTGCACACTATTATACAATGACTAACACTGATTTACTGTATTATTAGAGTTATCATCAGCCTATTGCAGTCTACTGCTGGATACAGGCCTCCCCTGAGGGGTTATCCTTAATCCCCACGCTGCGCATGCAGGTTGAGGATAGCAGAACACAGATTCTTACACCGCTTACGCTGCTACCCGTACGGGGTCAGGGCTTTTTATATATTGGTACCTAATTGCCCAATTTCCTAATTTTCGATTCGATCTATCTGCGCTCCTCAATGTTTGTGCGCCCTGTACCTAGACACCACCAGCAGCAATGTTAGCGGCATTGCCCACTTGTACTCGCTGCCTACTCGTATATTTCTCTCTTCACTTAAAAATATTACGATTAGATATGTTGTTCAGTCAATATTTCTTATGTTAATGCTTAACGCCGCATATTTTAAGTGTTGTGTTGTGAGAACAAAGGAGTTAAATTGAAAATTTAACAGCCTTAGCATTTTTTTTTTGTTATGTATTTGATTAATGAGTGTTATTAAGGTAGCCAAGTTTTACTGCTCAGAAGATATATGTATAATCTGGTAGAATGTTAGATTGTATAGATTATGATACCTACATCTGTTGCGTAACTCGTAATTTTGATAAATTCAGTCCAGCGGCACGCCACGTAAAAATTTAAAATGATTATGTCAAAATCTATTTAAAAAGTTAAGCGTAGATAAATAAAGATTAGGTATATGAGGGAGAATAGAAAAGGAGACTTTAATTTGTGCATTTTTCCGTGTGAATTGGGGTAGGGTTGTATCTATGCTGTTCCAGACTATTTGTTCATTAGGTTTTAAGTTATATATACCTATATCATGTCCCTGTTTTCTCTATTTTTAACTGCAAAAATGATGTTATTCCATATTGGGACGTGAACGTAGGTAACTGGTGAAACCTCGGAGTGCACTATACTCCTCTGCCTAGCTCTTCAGAGATTACAGGCGTGATGCTACGTGTATAATGTGTATTTGTATATGTAGTAGATATACAAATAAAAACGGCGTATTGTAGGTAGCTTAACCTTTGCCACTTTGCATTTTTTCGTGATAAGTGCTCTAAAATTATTAATATCCCTACGACATAGGTACCTACCTGTACCTACCTGATGCAACTTTACTTACTGTGTAATAAACTAAGAGCTCCTTTTATTATTGCAGGAGCTGCAGTGTATTGCGATACGTATTGTCACCGAATATTACTAGTCACCAAGTTATGAACAGATAATACTTGAAAAAGGACCGGTACCTAAAGTTTTTTCAACTCCCCATGTACCTAAGTAATAGCACTAATAAAATTGACATTTGCTCAACTAACATACTTATTTGATAAAATCCATATAGTCATATTCTCATATAAATATCATATAAATGTCATATAAATCCATAAGTCAATTTGTCTGCCTTGATGGTTGCGCTTACATCCAATGGAAAATTCCTAGGTTCGATCCGCGGGTCGGGTATTAGGTATTGGGTTTTTACTAAATTAAAGTTCATAGTAGCGGCTCAGAGTCAGGATTTATGCTCCGTGTAGTCCCCAAAGAAATGGGCAGATGAGTGTAGTGGTCTTCGGTTATATTATCTATGTGAATAATCAACGATTCATATGTGTAAAAGTAATTGTTTTGCACATTTGGAGCAGTCCACTGCAGACGTGCCGTCGAGATATTGTAGCGCTATGCAGAACTAATATTATCGGCAGCCAAGTGGAAACATGAGTACCGACACATGCTTAGTTTGTTATAACGTATGCAAAGAAACCCATTGTATAACGGCGACCGATGGCGGTTTTCTGTAATGCTGCTTTATTGTTTTATGAAACTGAGGAATCATGGCCTTATCCGATGAACTATCTTAATATGAACTGCAAAAATAAGGCCATAAATGTTCCTCTTGCCCTGTCGATTAAACGTTTCGACGGTAACCGACTCCAATACGATTCAGGGTGCCTAAAGGGCGGAATTATACTTTTACTGTTTCATCGAATTGCTATTAGTAGACGGTTTCCAATGGCATACGCAAAAATAATGGTTGTATACGCACTATTCAACAGACTAACGATGGCAATGTCAATATTATAATTATGATTTTTTGCTTAAAATAATACGTACACGAATGACTCGGTACGTCAGTAAAACAGTAATAGTGTTGACCGCTCTGAGTGCCTTTCGGTGATTGGGTAAAAACAACACGTGAATGGTGCAAACAAGGAGACGAGAGACGCTGCGTGCGACGAGAACTCCGTTTGGGAAAACTGAGCGGGCAAGTGCACTCGGGCCTTACGCGCCGCTCTTTCATTCTAGTATCGCTCGTAACACATATGATTTTGGGGCTGATTTGCCGTGTAAGCCATAGTCGGTGCTAAATGAAAAGAAAAGTCTACTAGTACCCGACTCGGGATTTAAACCCAGGACATCCCGATCAGGAGTCACACTTGCAACCAAAACGATCAACGAGACAATCAAATTAAATATTCGTTTTATGAACTCACGTACTGAAATAAATCCTACTATTTTATATATTTTTTTGTATGTCTATTAGTATGTCTGTCTATACGTCTTTCTATATTTTAAAAACGGCTTGGTTTATTTTGATGGAAATTAGCATAAGAACATGTCATTGCGCATATGATATGGCTATATATTATGTACGTACCTAATAAATAGTAAACCTTATGGCAATCATAAAAAGATAAGTTTTGAGAGTTAATATTTTTGTACTTCTTTGGAAGCCATGTTCATTTCTTTGATAAAATTGTATGTATGAGCCCTACTGTGTTCTTTATATTAAATAGGCACTCACCACGAATCAGTTCCTATAAATCGATCCTTAAGGAAGTCAAAAATTTATCATAATAATAATTTTCTAAGACCTACAGTCTAAGTAGAACTTACCCGTCGAAATTAAAAAATTTGAAATTATAAAAAAAAATATTTCTAAGGTAGAATACAAAAATTACATATTACCTACGCCTCTCGAAACGACCGAGATACTGTTGATATAGGTATAATATAATATGCCTTTGAGCACCCAGCGAAGCATTGTAATTTATTACTGCTGATGAGAAATTTAATGCAATAATTTATCTTTAAGTTAGCCTTCATTGATATCATAATACCAATTTTAATAAAAAACTAATACAGTAAGATAGTTTGGCAAGAAACTCGTGAAATTAATAGGGGCGCCACTATCGCCTATGTGGTAACCCTATATAGAACGATATGAACGGTTTTGATACATTGTTTATTTTTTCAACTTTTTAGACCAATCATTTTAGGTTTTATCTGCGGAAAAGTTACTGCTGAGCTGAATTTTTGTACACACCTTTATTACGGCGTTGTAATGAAGATGTGAAAAATCGACATTGATATCGTGCCAGCTAAAAAAGTTACAAAGGTCAAAAGGTTTTTCACGAATACCTCGCGAGCTGTTGCTCGAAGGTCACTAGAGATCATTATAAGAATTGTTCGTCGTAAAATTATCTACAAAAAATCCCTATTTGCATTTTTATGTAAAATTAACCGTTTTTGAAGTAGGTAGAGCGACTAGAATACACTCATACCATATTGTATACCATATAATATCGTATCGTAGCGTAGCTATAATTATTATATACGATTATACTATTATATTATGCATATTATTATATACGAACGAGTTCGCGTGAACCTGAATAGTATTGTGCAAAATAAAAAAGTCGTTAAAATGCATCTGATCAGTAATTTAGGAATCAAGGGTAACAAAAACATACACACTTTGATATTTATATATACAACATACATTTAATATGTACTATTTGTATTATTGACTAATATTATGATGACAATAAAGATAAAGACTCTTATGTTTATTTTATTAAACTTTAGTTTAATAAAAGAAACATAAAAGAATATTTAAGATAATATTTATTTTGATAAGAGAAAATTTAATTTTAGTATACTTTATAATAATCTCTCTAGATTATTATAAAGTATACCTGAGATAAAGTATACCTCTGCCTACCTCTTCGGGGATAACAGGCGTGATGTTACGTTTTTTTTTTATACCTGAGATATCGGGCAGAATTAAAACTATACTGGTACTTTGTTTTTAATAAAAGTTTTTAAAAAAACGGAGTTGCGAATTACACGTCTATTCATTGTGAACACAACAATCACCAACAGTAACAGCACCACAATAATACATAAAGTTAAAAATAAACGCAAAAAACGTTAAGCAATTCTTTGAAATCATGTAACGTGTTAACGAGTACTGACTAGACCTAACAGTGAGTGTTGCTTATAATAAAATATTTATTATTAGCAACACTTAATGAATCACATCTGTACACATAATGAACTACATAAGAGAATTGACTTTTTCTCATCCCAGTTGAGTAAATTGGCAAAGGTTTTGTTACATATCATTTGTTATGAATATAAATTTAATAATTATTTAACTTTTATTGCTACTATAGTCATTTTTTAGTTTTGTTATAATTACTTGTATTTTTAATAATAAGACCATGCTATCGCATTCGGTTATGCCTGTAACAATAGCAATTATGTTTGTGCAATAAAATAAAATAAATAAAATTTTACTTCAATTTTATGAGTCTTTTGTCAATTTAGACCTACCTAATGTGACAGCATCCCTGTAATTTCTGAAGAGACAAGCAAAGGAGTGAAGTATACTCCCCCGTTTCAAGAGAAAATTTAAAGTTAGAAAACCCAATAATACCCCACCTGGGGATTGAACCAAGAACACTCAACAACAATAGTAATATCTATAATAACATAAATAAATAAATATATCATGCTATCCTAATACTGTTATTTGGCTGACATAACAGATTTCATCGCTTGTAAAAGACGTTTAATTGTCTGTGAATGGACTATTTTTTGCTATTGTCTATGGTACTACGCGTCTTTATCGGTTATCTTGGCATTTTAATCTAATGTAGAAAAATTAAGCTATATAACACTAATAGTCAATAGTTATTTAGTAATTCCAAGTATTCCGCCGTTTATTTTGGCTAGAAACCATGTCGTCCGATAATATAGATAAATTGTATCAAAACTACGGAATTTTAGCAGAAGCAAAAGATGATATATCTAAGGTAACCTAACATTACTTAAATTATTTATTTTGTCCACCGTGTTTCCAGTTTTAAACGGATGTCTATTGTTACAGCACGAGAAAGAATATCTGGAAATATTAGCTGCGGTGAAAGGATCGGATAAGGAAAAACGTTTAGCGTCACAATTCATTGCAAAATTCTTTAATAGCTTTCCTAATTTAGCAGAACAGGCTATTGAGGCACAATTTGATCTGTGCGAGGATGATGATGTTGCCGTGAGTATATACATATTTCCATTTATGTGCATATGATCAATATTTGTGGTGCAGTTTAAGAAAAGAACTTTCAACTTATGTCAGGAAGTTGAGATCTTATACAATACGTCTTGTCATGTGTTAATTATTCGATTTGTATGTTTGTTGTAGTTTAAAGTATAAGATAAATCAATCTTGACCCACACTGTCAATTCAATTTTATGATGTTCACCTTTCAGATCCGTAAGCAAGCTATTAAAGAACTGCCTGTTATGTGCAAGACCAATAAGGAACACACACAGAGAATTGCTGACATATTAGCACAACTTCTTCAGTCTGAGGACTCTACTGAAATCAATGTAGTAACCAATTCACTGCTCACAATCATAAAGATAGATCCAAAAGGAGCTCTTGCAGGGGTGTTTTCTCAAATACACCAAAGCACTGATAATGAAGCTACGAATGAGATTGTCAGGGAAAGGTGTATAAAGTTTCTAGCAACCAAAGTGAAGCAACTTGGCAGGGAAGTTATTAACAAAGAAGCTGAAGATTTGATTATTGCTGAATGCAAGAAAATATTAGAGGTAAAAAAGAAATAGAAGAAAACTTTTCGTTTAATAAAGAAATAATTTTAATATTTTAATGAAATCATCTGTTAAATCTTTAGATACAGTTGTAGAATGTTGCAGAAATTATTACTTTGAAACAAACATTTGTATATGTATTATAAAATTGATAAATGGAATCTTAAGAAATATTATGACTGCCTCGTTGGTTGTGTTGGTTGCTAGTGTGACTGCCGATCGGGAGGTCCTGGGTTCGATTCCCGGGTCGGGCACTATAAAAATGTTCTAATTTAGATTTTCTAGTA
>DWDU01001311.1:0-14976 GCA_018245575.1 Jemadia suekentonmiller
TGTCCATGGAACTGTTTTTTTTTACATTTTGGAAAATCTATAGCCGCTCCCCCCACTGATGAAATGATATGTTTTATATGTCATTTTTCTTTTCATCATCTAAGCTTCACAACCCAATAGGTCTCTATGACGCTCGAATAAATCCCGATTTAGCATCGTGGCCTCCCGTACTATAGAAACAGCCTCATTGACTCACGTTATTCAAGTCTTTCTTTCGCTTTTATTACTTTCATGCATTACTGTCACACGAACAACTCAAGTTATGAATAAAATATTATTCGCCTGTTCATAAATATCACACTTGTAATATTTGCCTACTTTTAAGTAGGTATAGCTAATTCATACAATTATTTGTATGAATTGTCTATACTTTAAATTACACAGGAATTTCTCTTCACATCGACACCAACACGCCACACCAACTTCAAACTTTTGTGTTGATTTTTTAACGCTTTTGTTAGAGGATTTTGTATTTTAGATAGAAGCAATTAATTCGTATTAAAACGGGACATGCGTGATCCCTCGATTTTTCAAAGCTTCAACAAATGGATCCCTTTTAAATTTTCCAACGTGTCGTTATTTTTTTTTTGTTTCTTTTTAAAGTCAAAAGATTTATGCAGCGCAATAAAATTGTTCTTGACTATAGAAGAGGTCTACATCTGGAACTGAATCGATAAAATTTTCGTAACTTAAAAGAATTTGACTACGAGTACTTCTGAATGAAAAGTGCAAAAGAGATATACAAAAGAGTATGTAGAAGTTACATTTCAATAACAGTCGATAGATTTTTATGATAGTAACCACTTTGAGACAGAGTATAGAACTAAAGAGTAACATCACGCCTGTAATTCTCGAAGAGGTAGGCAGAGGAATGTAGTACTAAATAGAACTTGCTAAAACCAGCACCACATGATAAGATTATGACAACTTATATAATGTTATAATCTGAATTATATATAATGATCATTATATCACTACTGTATGTTTATCTTTCTAAAGAATTTAAACAGCCCTATAAGATAGTATGAAAAAATACTGAATACGTCAAATATAAGTTTTTTCTCAAGATATTCTCGCTCCCTCTTGTTTGAAAGTCTAGAGTCTAGTCTATTGCACAATGTGTTCAGCCACCTGAGCTTTGTTATTGTTAAATCATCACGCCAGGGTCCCTTAGGTGTAGATAGAGAGCATCAAGCGCCAAAAATATCTATCCTAACAAATCTAACGTATTCCTTCAACATTCATCGCTTCCTTCAAAGACGCACGTCGGTTACTGAGACTCCTGACTCTGTCATAACTCTTTTGAGCTTTGCGTTTATTAAATATAGTGTCCTCTTAAATAACGATTAGCCATGTAACAGATAACTTCAACGAAAACTTACTCATACAGTTGCCCAAGCCGCAAGGTCAGCAAAGGTTGAGAAGGGATATGAGTGATTTACCGGAAAAACGTTAAGATTCTATTACAAAGCGGCTCCAATCTTCGCAACCGCTCTTCACCCTTGTCAGTGCGATACAAGGGCTGTTTGTCTGTCTCTCACTGCTGTATTCAAGAAATCTGTTACAATGTCGCTTCTCGAATAGAGATGTGCTCGTCGGCTATGAAAAATATCCTCAAAAATATGTTTAATGTAACAGTAGTTCAGTTCAACTATGAACATTGCAGTATTATAGCTTCTATGGATAACAATACAAATATATATATTGACTATATAATCAAATAAAAATATATATGTCTACATCCAGTAAATATATAATTGTGTATGTAAATGCCGCAGGAGACCAAGTGTCAACCAACTTTAACAAATAGATCAGATATTGACCGATGAAGGAATCTAAAGTCTCCTTTACCTAGAGAGATGAATTTGAACGAAGCACGTTAGTTCATTAGGATATTAGGCCACCTGTCTGCCTAGTAAAAGAACTAGCGTGATGGTATAATACTCGTAATATTACTATTTCAGGAACCTTGTTGATTACATGCATATCGAGGTTCATATCGCAGAACGATAGAAGATTAATTGTCCCGTGTAATAACGAACAGACCATACTTCCACTAAGATCGCAAGTTTTAATTAGTGTACTGATTTATACCCAGATGAAGCCATCGCTTAGAGCGCTCAGAAATATGAAAGTTGAAAGTGCTTCGACAACATAAACACGACGTCATTATAGTTATTAAAAGTTATTATTGATATCTGAGTTGTACCTACTGCGCGATATTTTATTGTTTTGATGCAGTGCTTTTAATATTTCATTTTTCATTTGCATTATTAATAATACCATTTCATTGAAACATGTATTTGCGTATACAGGTATAGAATATACTTGTATAAGAGTTTAATACAGACATTTATTCAAATGTTATTTACATTTACTGCTAGTATGTAACTTTTACATAAATGTTTATGTAAATGTAATTAGATGGAGCACACGGTGGAAAGAACAATTAGTTGTTATACGCGGAATTCGAATGAAAGTTTTATAGTGTTTGTCTACTATGGGTTCAAACATGCCCGCGAAAAATGTCTGCGATAGTGATGTGAAAACAGCCTGTAAAAAACAAAGGTTTTATTTAAAATACACATTTATAAATTAAATGACATCAGATCGAAACACCTAATTAATAGGCTAAGCTAACCTAGATTCATAACAAAGTCTAGTTTGCGATAAACAAATTATTTTCTACCTCAAATGATATTAACGGACACATCACTATTCTACTCAAAACGTTCTGGACGCATTGTCTGTCGCAAGAATTGTAGTAGATCCAATTTTTTAATGTTGGTAATGTAATTATGTTTGCTCAGAACTCAACCGGCTTTACAGTAAGATATACTAGGCGGGCAGACTGTTGTCTGAATATAAAACGTTTATCAACACTCCACGTAAGTAAATACTCCATATATTTAATTAAGTAGTGTTGCTTAATTATCATCGTGTATTAAATGCTAGGCATACCATATTAAAGAAGATAATTGGACGGTTTTTCTGAAAATTATGTGTTTATATAAGTTGGCTTTCAAAGTTTGCAGTTTTGCGCGCAATGACTGCGGATGGTTGCATTGACGCCTAAGTCTACTTTCCGAAGTGAAAGTCAAATACTACAATACACGTGGATTATATTTTTTTACATGTATTATTATTATTATCATACAGTCAATCCCGGCTCCTTGAGGAGTAGGCAGAGGTTATCGATTGCCTGACATGTCTCCGCTTATACACCTGACACTTGTTATGCGATATATTATACATAAAATATACATATAAATGAGATAATTATTACAAGAATATAATATGTATGTGTACATAAGTGCTACAATTAATACCATACAAATTAAACACATTAAATTTACCCACAGTAATATTTCATGCGCGGTCCCACCGAGCTTCAAGCGGCTGTCTTCGCGCACACTATATCACCACAAACTAAGAACGAACGGACTGACCCGCTTCATTAACATAACACCACCGCGGTAGATAATGAGCCGTATTTATAGACCCCACCGGCTATAACTCTGTTTAATAGAGCCATGTGTCTAGTTACCTGAAGCGGACCGCGCAAGACTAGACTGCTTTTATTGCGTGACGGATCTGTAGCGTTAGTGCTTTCTGCCTACCTTGTATGGTGAGGCACGTACGTAACATTACGCTTGTTATCCCCGAAGAAGTAGGCAGAGGAGTGTAGAACACTCCCACGTTTTACCAGTTACGTTTACGTACCACTGTGGAATAGGTTGTGAGCCTATTGCAATGCACAGAGTATATATTCAAACTCCAAGCCACTATTAGAGAATCTAAATTAGAATAATTCTATAGTGCCCGACCCGGGATTTGAATCCAGGACCTCCCGATCGGCAGTCGTACTATCAATGGTACTAGGCATGTCGTGATATTAATGATATTACAACAATAATGTCACTTGAAATGTTCGAAGGATTAAATAATTAACTGTTTGCCTACTGGCAGTTAATATCACAAACAAGACAACCATAATGTTACATTAGTCACCCACTTCATATAAGTAATCGTGTTTCGGACACTTCTCGAACAATTCGAACAATGGCAGTAAATAAGTACTCTTATCTAGATAGTAAGTTTCTATTCTGACCCAAACAATCTCGTAGGGCCTACAACAGGCAACAAAATAATCCAGAAATCGTTGAACTCGATATTAAATCGATTGCAAACTAATTTACTCTTTTTCGTAACTTAACCTATAGAAACGAAAATTCGACTAACGACACAGAGCAATCGTAACTCTTAGTGAATAACTTTATTTAAAGATATCGGATCGATTAAATATCTATGCAAACCCCGCGTAGTCGAAATCGCCTTCGAAAATTCAAATTTGAATCATGGTAATATTATTTAGTGAATCATAAACCTGTATAGTGATTCCTACAGGAGACATAAAGTTTATTTCATTTTGTTAGCTAACCTTTCATTTGTCTCCCTTTATTCCCTACACATTCTTTACAGTATTTTATTTAAACATTTTACTCGAATATTTGTACGCAATTAATAGCGATGCGAAATCACAATCCGGACATGAAAAGATAAATAAAATCCATTCATATATACGATCTGCATCAAAACGACGAAAAGTTCAAAAGTTAATCACGGCAGCCGATTTTTATTTTCGATTAAAAATAAATATTGGATACAGGGCATTTACATTTTGATGTAGTACAGTTTCAATGATATAATTTTAAAATGTAGCATTATTTCAAATAGTCTATTTCATATTATCGTCTTGCTTTTAAGCTGGCTTTACTCAGTAAAACATCATAGCATCATCGAAGGCCTCGTTGGTCGTGTTGGTTGCAATCGCGACTGCCGATCGGGAGTTCCTGGGTTCAAATCCCGGGTCCCGGATACTGTATTTTTCTAATTTAGGTTTACTAGTAGTGGCTCTGGGTCTGGATTTGTGCCCGGTGTATGGCAATAGGCTCACCACCTGTTGCATAGTGGGACGTAAACGTAACTGGTGAAACGTGGGAGTGATCTACACTGCTCTGCCTACTTCTTCGGGTATAACAGGCGTGATGTCACGTTTTTTATAAATAAAACCAATAATATTATTAATAGTAACATTATAAGTTATATTATACCCTAAGACATACAATAACTAACGTACTAGGTAGGTACTTATTTAAGTTAAATTAAAGTAAGGTAAGTACCTACTATTTAATTTAATATAGCTGCTTAAACGTTATCATTATACAATAAAATAAGTACAATCTGTAAGGTAACCGGATCATATTTTCAACGGTGGGCCGCCAAATCATGATCTGCTATGTAGAAGCATCTTTTTTTATTTTCACAGTAAAAAAGAATTATTATAATTCACTAATGACAAAAACATCAAAATAAACGTTATTTAATTTTTTGAAGTAATAGAAATACTACAATTTTTCTTTGGAATTATATTACATTGAATAATTTTATGAAAATGCATATTATTATGAAATATTTAATTAATTTAACATATGTCATAATCGTGCTGTTCATTTCTCATTTCAATAACACAAAGCAAGTCACAATTTACAATGCAATTATAAATTAAAGCGAGTATAATAATAATATAAATATATATAATACACGTACTTGCTACAAAATATTGCCTTTGAGGTATCACTGGGTTGGGTTTCATTTTTATTAAAATATCAAGTACACAGTACTCCTTCAGTTTTGTAAAGATTTTCTTGAACATAACAATGTCAGCTACAGAATGCCAGGTCTTTTCAAAGTACGTTATGCAAGGTACTTCCTTTATAAGCTTTTATTGGATATGTATCAACAACACAGCATGCCGTAAGAGGATATTGTGAAATGCTATCATGTGGCCAAATGTGGGGCAGACCGCTGGTTGTTTATGCACATTGCACATTCATACAAAGCAAAGAACCTCCCTGCATCCGAATAACATTAAATCAACTATAAATCAATTACGATAAGGTTCATTTTGCCGCGGCAAGTTTTTAAAGCAGTAACAACGTGCCCTCTTGTATAAATCAACCTTAAGTTCACTGTGAAGCAACTTCATACACGAGACCATATGAATGTTTTGGAGCGCTGTCCTTGTATGCGCTTCACTTGTTTTACGAGACCGGAACTGCAAATGAGACCCTTGCGAAACACATTAAGAGAACCATAAATACATTTAACACTCACTTTACTACACTCCTCTGTCTGCCTCTTCGGGGATAACAGGCGTGATGTTAAGTTTATGATCACTTTCAAACGAAATGTCGTGAGTATTTTGGACTAAATACTTGACTGCCTCGTGGGAGGGTTCGTAGTTGCAATCGTAACCGCTGATCGAAAGGACCTGGATTTGACTCCACGGTTGGGTACTATTGGGTGTTTCAGCCTGAAGTGTGAATTTATATCCGGTGTACAGCAAAAGCCGCACTTCCATTTCCGTTAGAGAACTATAACCATAACTGATGAATCTTGTGAGTATACTGCACTCTACCTACGCCTTCCAGGGAATATAGACGTGATATTATTTTGTTGTACACTTTTTATTGGAAAATATTAAAAATAAATTTGCAAATGTATCTAATTAAGAAACATTAACAATTTAAAGATCATGAAAAAGATTTTATTCTGCTTGCCTACAGAACAATTACACACACATACATAGTATATTCCCGACTGCAATAAAAAATCCTGTCACTTACTTAGAACGGCATATGTGACCGGTTTCAGCAAAAGTATTATTCTATTCGATATTGAATTATGATGTCTGTAAGTTTTGAGTATACCAACGATATCTATGATCAGGGAACCATATAATATACCCAATTTGCGTGTTCTATAGCATAACAATGACACGAAATTTGTCAATCTCACACGGATTACTGTGAAGAATCCCCCAAGTTACTTGTTTATAAGTGCGTAACATTATGGAAATATCATCAGCCGAGCAACGAACATTCACTCCGCCTGATTGGCTATTATGTAGATTCGCCGCCTCGCGGTGCTTAGTGCCCTAGATTATACGTCACGTCAATAAGTGACGCCTACGAAATTATTCGACACGCTTAGTAATATTCGTATAGCTCTAGCATTTCATACGTAGCAACATACCACAAAACTATTTTTATTATACAAGAGACTCTCGCATTCCCTCTTTCTGTCTCCCTCTCTGTTTTCCAATTTATCTCCCTCTCCATCTCACTCTCTGTCACCCTCTCTCTCTCATTCTGTTTCTCTCATTCTCCCTTTTCCCTCTCACATCGTTTCACTCAAGGAGATTAGTGAGACTTACTGGTTTATTTAAATTTGAGCACTAAATGTATAGTCTATTGACGATCTGGTAGGTCCAAAACTTTACATTTCTCGTCCCGTACGCTGTTATAGTTGGTTTAATGGATGTTAGTCGATAACAAAAGCCCGGTATAACGCCAAACATGCCTATCAAGGTGGGGAACAGCCGTAAGAATTTGCTGCTAGCGGTAATTCATCGTATATTCCTGATGATGAAGCCCGAAAAATTAAATCACTATGAAAATTTTGAATTTACGAACAGTTACAGTAATATCCCCGTACACAAATGAACCTATCGGTTGGAAACATGAAGATATCTAGAAAATACCTTAAATATAATATCACCAAAGATTCTACTCCATTCTATACTAAGTAAACTTCACCTCATAAACATTTACAAAATTTGTAATACTTTGAAATCAAGTTCATAGTGTATTAAGGATTTACTTTTAAAAGGATCTCTATTACACTTTTAAGATTAGATATAATATGTCTATTTCACTGTAAAATTTTCAGTTTTCAATAGAAATGTATCAAAACAAGCCAACAATTACTTTAATTTGTATACAGATATTTATTGATGCTGGTTGTAAATATTAATATTGAAAAAAAAAAGTATATTTTTATATGAATTTGTTTAGAGTCACCGCTACGTATATTTTATACGTCTATACAAAAAGATACAATTCAAGTATCCGATAACTAAAACGCCGAGGACAACGTCGCAACGATTTTATAGCGCGCGTTATAAAACTGGACTCAAAAGATAACGACGTCTGCGTCCTTTTGACGCCTGTTCACAACTTTACTTGTTAGAAAATACACCCTTGTTATAAGATAGTTCTGTCTGAAATATTGTGATCCGATACCCTTTGCCAGGATTTCCTGTGATCAAAATTTTTCACAGGAAACAACGTTTCCTTTTCTGTTATTTGTTTGAAATCGGAACGCGATATTAATGGCGTACCAGCTGCATCGTTACGTGAAATATTAAGAAAAGAAAAAAATATATGTGTAAATTACACATTGACAATGTCAGTTGACATTGACTCATGCCTTATTATTGGTTCCCATTTCACTCTTCTAACCGAAGAACATAATATTACTATTCATGCTTAGTATTAATAGATGCTACGAACGAACCTTGAAAACAGAATACTATAGTCCCCACTTTATTAAAATATTGCAATACAACTTTAAAAAACAGAAAAACGCTCGAATGATATCACATAAGAAACGTGGTTAGAACGACAAAGAAACAAAATACAATGCTTAACTTGAAAATTTTCACAATAACGCAGACCGAACCAGAACCTAACCGCGCTAATCTACCAATCCTTTCCAAGCCAACCCGTATCAAACAGAGTTCTGACCAGGAAAACGTTCCTTGGACATACCAAGCGGAAAATAAGCGAGAGCTTAAAAAAACGCGCAATAAAAAACAGGGGCACAGCAATGAATTTCGGAGCACGCATGGGTCTTAATAAGATAAAGTCGTGGTAATCCCATACGGAGGTTGTAAATTGTCCCCGGAGATGGGGACCTGAGATAAATCAAGTTCCTTGTAATCTCCAATCGCGAAGATATAGAATCGATTCTTCTGTCCACTGAACCGGAAGGAGGGATCGACTGTATTTTGTTTAACGTACTATTTCGTCATGAAGAAATATTGAAATCTGCAGTGTATGTAAACATTTCGCGAAGTCATGTCGGAAATTCTCTATAGCAATGGTACAAACATCTCGAAAATCGTATCAGAAGTTTTCGAAGCTACTCGAAGTGAAATTGTGCAACGTTAAATAAAAATAAAAATAGAAATATTCAATGGATCTTATAATTGTAGAGTTTGAATTTAGTGTGTTTTAATAAACGATCTAAATATGAAAACGAAAAAGTGATTCTTAATTTAAAATACGTTTAGGTATAGTAATTACTGATAAATAAATGTGATATTAGTTTAGTATAGAACTAAATAGTATACTAGTATATAACTTTCATAAAACTTTTTGGTGCTTATAAGTGAGCTATCCAAAACGGCCTTATGTACTTAACGCTGTATGTTCAGTATATAAATAACAGAGCAGTGTGCCATTATATCAATTTTGAAATAAGAGCTACATCTATAAGAATGTCCACAGTAGTATTTTTATTCATATTTCGATTGCCTAACTGTTAATGCGGCTAAGCTTCTAGACTTGTAGATTAAAAAAATATGTCAAAATATTGTCCCAATAGATTGAAATTATTAAAACATTTGATAATATTTTTTTAGTGACAGCACAATGAGTATTTATACAACTTCGAAATATAATTGGTAAACGCATTATCCAGAAACAATATCACATGAAACTCGCCGGAAGTAAGGCATTTACTGTGTGTGTATATACCTTTTCTTTATGAGGAAACGCTTAACGACCCTCGTTGGCGATATAGAGTCCATATTTATGAAAGCGAACAAATTAGCAACAAATTAACACCTTTAATAGCATGAGGTCGACGTGTACTACGAAGGCATACAAAATTAATTAAGTAGCAATACTGCCTCGTTAGTGGTGTTGATTGCAAGCGCGACTGCCGATCGGGAGGTCTTGGGTTCAGATCCCGAATCGGGCACAATTGGATTTTTCTTATTTAGTTGTATATCAATAGGCTCACTACCTACTCCAGACGTGATGTTACATTTAACACTGCATGCCATGCCCCAACTAACACTTCTAGTATGCATTTATGCTTGAACAATATTAATCATAAATTAAAATTTCATATTAATACATTAACTTCGATAGACGGAATAAATAATTAGTTATCCCAAATCCATATTTAGCAAGTGATCCTCAATTGAACTGATTGACATGAAGACGCCGAGAGTCAGTTCATTCAAGGAGACAGGTTTAATTAATGTAATTGTTAGCGTGACTAGGGAGGCGTCAATCAACCTACATATTCGGCGAATTAATTATACATTACAATTATGATTATTGACTTAGTTCGTATATTTTCCGCTTGGAGTTGCGGGTTAGTTCAAAGAACTCTGTTCTAAAGGTGATTCTTATGGGTATTACTCATATGAAATTATTTTGGTCTGCATTTTTAGCCGACATGTTGTAGGATTAATGCGCAAATTATAGTCATACTATGATAAACATACCTTATTGTAACAATTTAATTGCCTACTTCGGTTTTTACTCGAAAATGTGAAATCAGCGCGTATCTATTAATAGATACGACATTTCGATAGATAAAGTAAATAAACTTAAAAAAAAAATAAAAATATTCATACTTTACCGAGAGCTAACGGCAACGCAAAGTAAATCTTCAATTTTTTTATGTCCTTCATTTATTCTTACGGGAAGATGAAAAAGCTATTACCGATCGCTCGCAGCCTTCCGTTTTGATAACCGGGCGCGCGCGGGACTAGAGCTAAAGTGGAAGAAATTTTTAAGTCCAATGAACCGGGACTCCGTTTGCTTTTTCAACGTCATGAATTGATGTCGATAATACTTGTATTATTTATTTCTCAATACTTTTACATTAATAAGAAAATTTTGGATCTTTGCGTTACTTTGGTCGGCTGTCAAAATCGGGACCTTTTTCTCAATAAGTCCGTTAAAGCAAAGGTCCAGACTCCGAATCACTATTAAAATTTTCAAGCTGGACAACTCCGATAGTACCCGACCCGGGATTCAAACCCAGGACCTCTCAACCGGCAGTCGCGCTTACAACCACACCACAGACGAGGCAGTCATAAGGTTTCTAACGTTATAATGATCATCGTCATCGTTTGTGAGGGAACCAACACAATTTCTCCATAATGTTTTCCAAGGTACCTACATAAAGGCTGCCAACACGCTTTTGGCTCCAACAGCAGGACGATAAAAACGCTTGCCTTACGTGGTAGACAGCACCGCGTACCAAATGTCTCTATACCCACAATATGTACCTACTTCCACATTCATTCCCGCAAGGTATTGATAAAATGCAAATACTCGTACATCTAACGCGCAAACGTCATACGAACGATTCGCGAGCAAAGCGACGTAAAATCTTTCATATGCAGATTGGTTCCCATTACTTTACAAAGGCTTATTACTTCTTGAGGTGTCGGAGGTGTTATTAAATAAGTTTGCAATAACCCAAGTACTTTCAGTTGGCATTAATTGTACAATGTATGTGTGTATGTCAAATATACGAGTATACAGGGACTTTAGCTAAGTTTTAACATTTTTATAATGGTCATTCGCATTATTCATGTCTTTTCACTGTTGATTACCAATCTGTATTCAGAATGAATAGGGTTTAATGAGCGTTTGAACCCACGACCCGTTCGTAGAATGCCGAATTTTAAGCCAGAATTATATAATGAAACTTATTAAATAATTTTCAGTTTAATATTATATATTTAAACTTATCAAATAATTTTCAGTTTAATATTCCTAAGGTTTGTTCTCTAAGGTGTGTGAAATCTGCCAACCCGCACTTGGCCAGCATGGCAGGCTATGGCCTTAATCCTCTTATTCTGAGACGAGACCCATGTTCCAACAGTGGAACGATAAAAGGGTCGGGAAAAAAAAATTGTAAGTTAATGTTTATCTACGTAGAAATGTGTAATCAAAACGATTCATTAAAAAATTTCTATCGTTTCTGGAACATTCAAAATAATTCCGCTCTGGGGTTATTTTGAGGCGCTATGTAAGTCCTTTTTGGAATTATTTGCCAAAGTAGTAGGCCAATTTAACGCCTCATACATCCAGTGCGATTTCAATAGAAACACGAGTATTTTGTTTATATCATTAATCAGTTTTGTGTTCGTCGTGACAAAATTTCACGGCACCTCCCACACGTTATTATGAAAATTTTCACAAAGGCAACGCGGACGGAGTTTCTGTGTAAACGCGAAACGAAGTTCCTGCTTTGATTCGCGGTAAGTTATACAGACTTATTGACTCGCGAGGTGTCGGCGATGTTACTGAATAAGTTTGTAACGTATCTAAGGAGCGTTGAGTTTCAGAGGAACGAACCAAATTGTGAGCTAAATTGATAAAACTGTTGATTAAAAATTCTCTTAGTATGTTTGTGCGTACGAGGTGCGTGAAGTTGGCCCTGCAACCTCCAACACGCTAACCCAGTGTGGGGATTGTGGACAGAAATAATAAATTTAAAACAAAGCGCATATTCGATAATAGTTTACATACAGAGGTGAGAGATTGCACCATTTATATATTGTGCACTATTAAGATTCTATATATGACATACCTATTAAGTAACGTAAAATATTATACTCACTCAGCACCAGTTTTCTTGTTCTTGAAGCAATAAATATTTTTATTATTTGTATAAAAATGCGAGTGTATCACACTCCTCCGCCTACCTCTTAGAGGATTACATACGTAATGTTACGTTTATACTCAATACCACGATATTACACTATAATTATATATGATAGACACTATAATTATATATGTTACGCTTCAAGTAGCAGTTTTAAAGAAGAAAAAAAAGGGATAATAACTTAAAACATCATCTGTACCTCTTTCAGAACATGTCAGCTAACGCCTTACGTTTAAGATAAAACTTTGAGAACGGAGTATGATAATAAATCGCCAAGTTCTTCCTCTGTTGGCAGCCTGTTGCCAAGGATTGCGAGTTTCAAGAAGAGACTTGAAATATCATGCGAAGTTTTGACCGAAGAAAGTTTTATGATGTGAGGTGAAATATTATATATGAGGCTTTGGAGATTTTGTTTGACGCGTGCAATTTTGAATGGATTTAACTCAAATGGAACTGTTTAAAAATGCCAAAATAAGTGGGGGGGGGGATAAAATTTACTTTTCATAAGAAAAGTTACCAAAACACGTTCACGAATTTAAATTAATGTGATTAATATACAAAGAAGATATATTTGGCAATCGATGTCTACCTTCTCCCTAATAGACCTGACTTGACGATATAATAATATGTTTCAATCTGTAACTCAACCAAATCTACATAAAGCAATTGCGTTCAATTGAAACTTCTGTTCAATTTTATTCTGAATTATCACCAACATATAACCTCGCTTGTTGAAAACAAACATGTTGGCAGTATCAACTCGGCATCTACACGACTTACAGATGAATTAGGAAAGATGTTGAATTTGTGACAATGTACTTGTACAAAAACGATTCCTTATTAAGTTTGATTATATTAAGTAATATCACGCCTATAATCCTGGAAGTGAAAAGCGGGGGAGAATAGTGCACTCCTATGTTTCACAACTTAAATTTACGTCTCAGCGTAGAATAGTTGGCGACCCTATTATCTTTTACCGGGCACCAATTATAGACTAGAAATTTCGGCTAGAAATTCCAATTAGAAAAAACAAATACCTAGTACCCGACCCGGGATTTGAACCCAAGATCTCACATAACAACTCATTAACGACGCTACGTACCTTCTCTGTTAGCTCTAAGTCTGTGCGCTGCCTTGTCTCACCTTATGACTTAGCAGCGGCATAAATTAACCGTTGGACGTAATGGGGCAATATTGGAGACAAGCATGTTTTATTACTGCACTTTGCCAACTTCGCGCCGCGGCACCTTAATGTAACGCGACAGTGAGGGATCTCTTCTCGATATATGTAAACTTAAACGCTAGTTTCACAATACAGTAACTTCCGTATGTAGTTCGAAAGATTTTACAAGTTGTGATATAAGAGGTAGAGCTGAAGCGCTATAGTGGTGACAATGTATAGGTTTCAAGTTCAGCCGCGCTACGGGATCCCTTTGTTCACGTTCTGGCTCACACATATGTGCAAATGTGCGTTTTGAGATTAAAAGCCAGTTGCTATAACGGTGCAGGAAAACGTCGTGAGGAAACCTTTGAGTTCTAGACCAATTCAAAGCTGTATAGATCTTATTCAACAGCGAAAAGATGTTCGAAAATTTAGTACGTGTCCAAACGGTCACTCGGATTCTGAATAATACGCTGTGTTCTGAAGTGAAGCTGAAATTAAAAATTCAAAAAAAATCATTTCTCTATAATTACACGTTAATTACACGAATGTTAATTAATAGGCTCAATAGAAAAATAAATGTTGAACATACCCAGGGTTGATAGAATCATATCTGTATTCATTATAAATGATAATGCAAACACAATTGAATCGCCAAATAAAATGATCATCCACTAATTGTGTGTTACGAATAATGATTAATCATATTGTGTTCTTTATAATTAGCGGCGAAGAACAATTGATAAAATAAATACGTCGGTTTATATTACTGGTTTTATTTTAATGACATTTGTACGGTTACAATAACCGAGCTATTAACAGTTTGGTTATTGTTTCGAATAAAATAACAAAGAATGCTTATTCTCAGAATTAACTGCCATCAGGGTAGGCAGAGATTAATGATTTCAACCTGCTACAGTTTCGGCAGACTTTTTCACCTCCTCTACATTCATTGAAGCTATATTAATTGAATCATTAAATTAATGAACGTAATATCACGCCTCAAATTCCCGAAGAGATAGGCAGAAGAATGTAGAAGACTCCCACGTTTTACCAGTTACGTTTACCTTCCAGCATGGAATTGCTAGTGAGTCACAAATGCAAACTCCGAACTAGTACTAAAAATGTCAACTAGCAAAATGTAAATTATAAAAAATCCAACAGTACCCGATCCGGGAATCGAACCCAGTACCTCTCGATCGGCGGAC
>DWDU01001312.1:0-14976 GCA_018245575.1 Jemadia suekentonmiller
GTAAACGAAACTGGTGAAACGTGGGAGTGTTCTACACTCCTCTGCCTACCTCTTCGGGGATTACAGGCGTGATGTTATGTACGTACGTACTAAGTTCAAATATTTCGTTAAATATGCATTATGCATACACCTTAATTTGAAAAATATAAAATTTCATTGTTAACATTGTCCACGCCGTCAATGTCAATAGTTCGTCGTCGAACAGTAACACACCATAGAGATTAATATAGGTATTCTCTTTAACACACCTCAATAACATTTAATCTTAGTAGTTTATATGTATTCACTCTTGGAATTTCGACCGCAGCTCGATCACACGACACGATTCACAGACAATAAAAATTAGGAATTTAAACTATAAACATGTCAAGTAATAAATATCTGGTGATGACAGCAAATTTGTGTTCAGATATCCTTAAAACACATTAGAGGCACTTCACCTGTTGTTTACGAGGTAATATTGAATGGCTGGAACTTTGGACTGCGGAAACACGACGTTCGGTATCACGTCGGCCTTTTCTGTTAATTTGTCCAAAAATATAGGTATGAGAAAAGAATTAAAAGTGAAAGTATTATCTCTCTCATATTAAAGTATAACGTACTTATGTCAAATAAATCTATTTTTAAAATGTAACATATTATTATCCTATGTAACATTTTAAAAATAGATGAGAAAACCGAATAAATTAATTAATGTAAAAACATTCATATTAATAAAATTCTAAATCTTACAGTTGTAATAAATGAAATCCAATAACGAAATAAAGACGAGAACACAATAATGATAAAAAAAATATAATCAAAAAATCAAATAATACAGTATAGTAATTAAAAGTATGTTAATTAAAAGCATGTTAACGCCTCCAGTTAGGTAAATACTAAAGACGAGCGTGAACACCCAATTCCAGAATGATCATTGATACATCATATTTTAAGTAGCAAATAAAAAAATCATATCTCAATTCATATTTTCTGTATTTTGACTTTTAAAATAATTCGCAAAACACATAAATCGACACCACGTAACTATAAACAGCCATCACACCATCGTGTGTTGCGCAACCTGGAAAAAAACAGACGCTAAATATTGAAATCGGGTCTGACATCTGAAATATGACCAAGGTCCTTCTGTTACATGAGTGTTATGCGCGTTACATAAAGGTACCAATGATTTTCAAACACCTGAATATGAGAGTTGTCTGACCAGAAGCGAGTAAAGTGAAGCGAGTGCATTATGTCAGTGTCAAATGTCACATTACATGTTATAATGGACGTGTTAGACCAGTCTGTTTTTAATAATATCAGCCCTAATATTGGTTTTCGGGCTAGTAACAGAGTTGAATGATAATAATATCTTAGGGGTACACACCGACATCTTATAACAAAATAAACCATATATTTTGGTACTCACAGAGCTGATAAACCATGCCAGTATACCTCCAAATACAGAATTAGATAGAAAATTTCACACCTTGACCAGAACAAAATAAAAGTTAGTGTTAATTAAACAAATATTTACCATTCCAAAATGGTTGGAACCAACATTGGACCAATTCAACGTGGTTTGTGGAGCTATTTTTAAATTAAAAAATTTCAATCTGATTCTCGTTGGATTTTGCAGGAGCAGTTCAGGCAAATTCTAGACCACAAGGGTCCCTGTAGCTCGGGACCAGAATACGAGGTACGATATCTTGTGCCTGTCGTAAAAGACAACTAAGAGAAGGATTACGGAGTTGCAAGCGGCCAGAGTGGGAGCACGAACCGCTTCTGAGTTAGCAATCCCAGGAAGGACGTCGATGTGTATGGCCGCATATTGTCGTACGATTCGGAAGGCATGGGGAAGGTCCCCAGTGTCGGGCCCGAAGAGGGCAAAGTGCTAGGAGGACCGGTTCGTTCCGTTGGAGATCCCCCAGTCTATTAGCGCCGAGGAAGGACACCGAGTTGATTTTAGTGAGCTATAAGTAACTCTGTATCTCTCCCAAGGTACCAGGTACCTTATGAAGGTTTCTCCCCGTAACCAAAAAAAATATATACTACGCAGATCACCTGAAGCTCATGAACCCGTCTCCCACCAGCAATAGGTATTCATTTCTATATGATACGTAACATCACGCCTATAATCCTCAAAGAAGTAGCTAGAGGAGTGTAGTACAATCCCACGGTTCACCAGTTAGATTTGTTCACCTTCCATTATGGAATAGATGGTGAGGTTAATATACACAGACACAGATCTTTCTAGTTAAATAGTTAAAATTCTAATTAATAAAATCCGGCAGTACTCATCCCTGGCTTGCAACCACTCGACCAACGAGGCAGTCACAACCTCAATCAGATCAGTTGTCGTTAACCGCTAATATCATATTAATTACGTAACAACATTTCGTCAACAGTGTACAAAGTACCTTATTTATGTTATGAAAACGGATAAATCAAAATCTTTAATTCATCGAAAAACAAGCTTATATAACCGAGTTTTTGCATATCCCGAATGCAATGTATTATATTTTTTTGTCATCTTAAAAATAATAACATAACCAGCGACGGAATATGTTAAGGTGAATTTCAACTTGAATTTAACATTCAATATACCAGAAAAACATTGAACAATATTTATACTCCCAAATCTGTTCAGTATATAATGTACTCGGCGGTGTTTCACGTCAAAAATGGCAAATAAACTATAAGGAATTTATATTGTATTTACTAAAATGAGTCCTACGAAACTCTGTAAAGTATTACGTCTGCATTGATCCTGTGTATACCGTTAATCTTATACTCCTAAAAAGCTATCCTGCACTCCGTTTAAATAACTTGTTATTCATATACCGAATAAATTAATATAAGAATTTGAAAAAGCAATACAGCAGCAATACGACACTACACACAGAAGATGAACAATGCACCAAAACGGCCGAAAACCAATCAATATATAAGTATAACATAGTAAGCAATAGACATAGACGTAACTGGTGAAACGTTGGAGCGTACTACACTCCTCTGCCTACCTTTTTGGGGATTGCAGGCGTGATGTTACTTAACGTTATGTAAGGTAAATTTTTCATTCCGACCCTTATATCGCTCCAAAGCTGTCACAAGGGCCTCCTCTCAGTATGAGAGGGTTAAGACCATAGTCGTAATCGCCTAAGATAATTGTAGTTCAACAATTATCATAATAGCGGCAACTCATAATTTGAACAGAAGTTTAAGAGGATACTAATCATGTTGATATGTCATGTAATGGAACTCAAAGCCCTGCGTAAGACAAACTAGAATGATTAACAGATGATTACCAGATGTTTTACAGAACTTCATCGCGGTACCATAACAAGTAAAAAAGACAATTAAATGTTACGAATACTAATTAAATATTGGTCAATATTAAAATCTAGTTTCAATAAATTAAATTTAAATCAAATTCTACACTTAGGTATTACAATACAAATTCAAGTACTTACCTACTGCTATCTAAAAAACCGGTGTAAATAATAATCCATAACCTACCCACCCTCTTTTATCGTTCTACTGCTGGAAATAGTTTTCCTCTCACAATGAGACGGCTAAGGCCATTGTCTGCCACGCTGGCCAAGTGCGGGATGGCAGACTTCACACGCCTTAAAGAACTTTTTATATAAACCCCAATGTATGCGGGTTTCCTCACGATGTTTTCCTTCACCGTTATAGCAAGTGATATTAAATGTTAAAACTCACATTTTGTAAAAATATGCACGCTAGGATATGAACCCGCTCCGCTGGAGTTATAGATTGAAGTTGAAACCACTACGCTATCACAGTCACGAGCCACAACTGTGACTAATCAAATTTAACATGTAGATGAACGAAAAGAAACAACACTTGACCGTTCAAAATCATTTCCATAATCTTAACGTAAAGGAAATTCACGGGGATAAATACGGGTTGGATAATCATTACCTTCCGCCTCTCCACGTCCATTCGTCACACCGAACCCGGATGAAACTGTACATGTACAATGCACGTGTACAAAAAAAATACACCATTAAAAAACATTACGTAACTACGCCATCTAGAATCGCCTTTACAACGAATCGCATTTCAAATCCCGACCTTGGCAGTTAGGTATTCCGCACGTGATATAAACATGTAGGCAACTTCGGCCGTGACATTCGGCAAGGAAAAACAGTGGTAAACAATGACAAACAGCTATTACCTAACGTTGTTTTGTTGGTGTGCTCATACATGTTGCGGTCGGAAGTGTTTTATTTAGTTTATTACTACATTGTAACAAATTAACAAAATATCATACGTAATTATTGTATCATTAATTTTTTTTTTTAATATAAAACGCCATGAGAAACAACACTGAACTTGCATTTTTTATTTCTTTATCGATGTTTCTAAATCAATCTTATAACAGACTACGCTATTGCAAATTATTACACTACGAGCTCTGTACTAAACGTTTTTTGCGTCTTGTGTTCGTCACCTTTTACATTTATATGTATATTCAAATTCAAATGAACATGCTTCTCTATATTTCGGTGTGAAAAGAATTGTCTGCCTCGATTGAGCAATTGGGACTGCTGATCGAGACGTCCTGGATTCAAATCGCGGGACGGGTTGTATATGGAAATTTTTTTGCACTTAAATTCTATAGTAGATATTTCTAATCGTGTCTCGCAGTCTGGATATGTGTTCAGTGTATGTCAAGAGCCTCGCCCTCTATTTCATAATGGGAGGTAAGTATACGTAACTGGTGAAACATGGGAGTAAAGTGCAGTCTATCCCTTCGAGGATTACATACGTGATGATACGTTTTTTAAGAAAAATCTTCCATTAATACAGGTAATGACGAAGGAAAATATTTCATATAATGAGTGTATAAATCTGTATATTCAAAATTTACAGGAACTGACGAAATAACAACATGAATATGAATATGAAATTTAATTAAATGAAAAGTTATAGTTAAAGAAAAAAAACATAACGTCACGTCTGTAATCCCGAAAAGGTAGGCAGAGGAGTGTAATACACTCGCACGTTTCACGGTTTGTGCCCGTAACGTATGACGTTCACGTCACAAACAGAAATCTGACACAAAGTCAGTCTCGGAACTAATACTGGGGATATTAGAAAAACCCGACAATACCCTATCCGTGTCGGGCATATTTTAAATTATACCATTAATAGGCCTTGCTCGGCCGTTTTGGCATAGACTCTCTCCAACCCCTGCCATTCTCTTCCACTTTAGGCCGTCTACATCCACTTCCTGCCTGTATATTAAACACATTATACAATACACCTTATCAATTATTTGCATTCTAATAATTAATTACCTAATGCGATTGTAATTTTGTAAATTAAATTTGCATTCAACGCAGACTTAATCACATTTCATTTACTGTGACCTCTACCGGCTATTTGATTCGAAATATGGAATTGGTACCGGCGGATATATACACAGATCAATACCACCGTCGCCAGTAACATTTTTAAACGTAAAAAAACGTAACATCACGCCTTTAATCCCCGAAGAGGTAGGCAGAGGAATGTAGAACATTTTTACCACCAATAGGTACTTATTGTCACATCGAAAACGAGTTACTTAGACACCATGATCTCTCGCTCTGATGAAATGCAATATGATATTGCACATCTTCATCATCATCCATCATTTTAACATTCCACTGTTTCACACGAGGCTCCTATCATAATGGCAAGGCTTTAGACCAATGTTTGCCACGGTGGCCAACCGCGCGAAATACTCTTCATAAAAAAATATTATGAAGAGTTCTAATATGTATAACTTAATGATATTAACGAACAACTTAATGAAGAGGTATTAAATCTTCTTCATCGCCATCTGCCTATCTGAGTCCACTGCTAGACATGGGTCACCTTATTATATTTTAATGTATAATTATTATAAAACGCTTCCCAAGTATGTAACAAAACAGTTTGTTAAACAAAGCAAAACAATAGTTAATATAAGTAAAGAAATCATCAGTACACAAACGACCTTACCGCATTTAGATAGTAGATACGTAATTTATTGTACGAAGTTGTAAACAGATATATTTATAACCTTTCCGCATTATTGTATGATCCTTGATGTCTTGTACAAGTAATAGCTAGCGTACAATTAAATTCACGATACAACGACGCTTAAATATCTGTTCCTAGACTTGTAATTATGTGAAAATTCTTTTATGCTTATCTTCTACTTCTATTGAACAGATGACCATGATATTTTTCAGCTATTTTTATTAATCAGTAGAGAGTATTATAATGTAAAACATCCAGAATAAAGTTATTGTATGTTGAAAAACAACATGCATATCGTTTTTTTAGAAATTATTCATTTTTGTCAATATAAATCAAAATATATTATTATTCCGCCCTTTTAATTGGTAGTGAATAAACATAGGAAGTGTCCATAATAAAAATATGCTGATTTAATTTGCAGATAATTATTGCAGATAATATATGTATATTTGCATTACTTACATTATAAAATCTCAAATCATATTTTGCAATAATTCGTGTCTTACAATGTATCTTTCTCAGTTACACCGCCATATATTTATAGCAAGCTACATAAATTCGGCAAAATTAGCAGATTTTCGAATTAATTATGACGCCGTAACAAATAGTCCAAATGAACGCTTATCAATCGATTACTGATTTTATAGAAACACAAAAACGCAACAAATACATGACTCAAATCGCGAATTAGCTAAAAAAATCGGACACCACATTGACTCAATAGTGCCGGTCGGAGTGATTACACACAGTCAGGGTGAGTTACGTAAATACGCACACAGCCATAACTACTCGCACACTACAGTAAAACAAACACATGCGCAAGATATCTATGTGTGTGCGGGCCGCAGACCGTGAGTCGAGTCGGTCGACCCCACTACAAAATTTAGTCGCTCTCTAGACTTTGCAGAGAATAGACGTGTCCAAGTAACTAGAGTACTACGCACCTCTCAGTGTATTTCGTCATAACAATATTGTGATAGTGACAAAAATCCTTTTGGACGTGACAAGTGGAAGTGTAACATTTATTGTTCCATTTCAAAGTACTATAAACTACGCCAAAGACGTTTCTGTGTTTTTTGCTGTTTTTGTGAAATTATGACATTGTTCCCAATATTTGGATAATTCCGGATAAGGAGTGCAACATTGCCGCAAATATTTTCGTAAGTATTTTCAATGTACCTACCTACCCCTTTAATACTATTTTATTGTCTACGTTCTTGATTTCAGTATTTTGTCAAATTTCGTAAATTTTTAATTGTCTTATTTTTTATCTTGAAAATGAAAAATGTTCTTTCAAATTCCCTTATCCAAAAAAATTGCAATTTATGTAGTTTGAATTAAATTTAGAATTATTTTAAAACTATTTTTTTCGATCACGTTATAAAACCTAAAAGATACTTTTAAATAAAATCTGGACAAGGGATGACATTTTCTTATTGGAAATTTATTCGCATGTCAAAGGAGAAAGAGAAAGTAATTTGGGAAATGCGCATTTTAAAATCTATAAAATAAAAAACATGTCTGGCGCTTTAATTGTTTATCTTTTATCTTTCTTCCATTAGGTAAAATAAATCACAATGACAAATAAATTACTCGAACGCTCTTAAATATTTCATCTTCAATTTTTTATTTCTAATGTCAATGACTTCGCTCGAATCTGTTTACTCATGCATCTGAGGCATTAGCCAAATTTTCTGGCCTTATCCTCAGTGCTTTGTCTCTTTTTTTTCACTATGTCTGTGTCATTTACCTTTTGGTTTTCTCCACTCTGTATTAAAAATAATCGTTATTCATTTTAACGTAGAAATGGAAGCGAAATTGCCAAACTACGTATGTAAATTCGTACTGTCAGATTTTTAATAATTTCAAAAATTTTAAACAATGACAATCGACGTACACAAGCCGTTTATCGTCTTTGTTTTCAATCTTTTGTTTGGTAACCATTTCCTTAGTTCTGTTTTCGCCACTATCTGTGTTTACATCTGCGTTGAAATCGCTAAAATTGTTATGCTATCTTCCTTTATTGTTACGTTTGCTTTTCAGACTTAATGCGCAAAATTATTTTAAGAATTTAAATTTTGATAGCTAATTGTATTGACTAATCGGAGAAATGTTATCATTATTGTTTTTCATCAGCCAGACAAAGTGTTTTATCAAAAGCAATCTAGAAATATGTATATATATAAATTAATTTCGCATCTGAAAACCTTACGAGATTTTTAAGAGAATAGAAAATATTTCCAATATATATTTTTATTGTTTCAATAGTATAGTGTGTAAAATGACAATCGTAATTAAAATCAAATTTCGAATATGAACGGTAATTGCGGCTGCGTTTACCAGTAGTGTCGCAAGCGGTGCCAGGCGCTGTCGTAAGCCATTGTGGGCTTACACAACTGGTTCAAGGTTCCATTCCCGCGTGCGTTCGCTCGGATGTACGGAAACTAGATTTAGTAACGTATATTTCTTATGGAATGAATAAAACTGGTTACAAATTTAAGCGCCGGGAGTAATATTTTTTCCAGTGACATATTTTTTATTTTCGTACACAATATATATACGTAGGTATTTAAAAATTCAACGTTTTTGCTATTATCTCCAATGTGAAATATGAATATGCGTCAGCACTTAAAGTTGCGCTGACACATACATCGGTGCAAAACAATAATATTTTGAACATTTCCGTTAAATAGAAATAAAAATTCAAGCGTAGGTATTTCCCAGAATCCGTTATCTCGCAGATAACTTTTTCCTATTGAAAACGCGCCAGAGCAAATTTTTCGCGAATATCTTGTGTACGTTAACACTAGACAAATAACTAAGTGGCTCGTAAAAAAAAGCAAACACTATAGCATCGTGTTTAACTGTAGTAGAATGGAATCAATCCGCCTGCTAAAGGTCAGTTCGTACGAGTACATATGACGCAACGTCCCTAGGACGGATTGCGCAATCCACTGCAAGACATTACAATAGACGGCGGCCTAACCAATACGCCTATATATCTGCAATTTGAATGTTCGAATTCATTGAAACTATTTTCTTAACCTACCATGCATGGGAGTGTACTACACTCCTCTGCCTACCTCTTTGGGGATTACAGGCGTGATGTTAGGTTTTTTTTACCATGCGTTAAAATGAAAATATGTTTTCATCTGACCAATGTTAATTCTTCGTAAATCACTTTTGTATATAAAACAGACGGTTTGCAATGATAGCTTTCATGTTGTTACGTCGTTTAACATTTTTATTGTAGATGGAAAAAATATATATTCCTATACTATACTGAAGAAATGAACAGCGCGAAACGGAAAATAGTTTTCTGTGCTATGTGCCATCTAAGGTCGCACGAAGCAGTTCCGCTGCACGATAAATTCTATTTATATTTACGCTCGTACACAATGAAATGCAATAAACAGATAACGAGCGTTACAATAAACGCTTTATCGGCACATGATGTAATGCAGGAACTACTGCAAGGTTGTCCGGAAGGTATCATTAAAGAACATAAGGTCATGCCCGCATGCATTTAGTTAATCGTGCATCATGACTGGAATAGTTATGAATTTTTAATTCCCACTAAATACGTTCATCGTGAAAAGGATTACGGCCGCGACCCTGGTCCGTTCGTACAACACGCGTGCCGAATCACGCGAGACGATGATATCATAGAGTACGCCGCCTAAATCGGAACGTCGTGATATTTAACAAATGTACATATTTATAACGATTGATTAAAGGTAAACATCACTAATCAAACTGTGGATAAAACCAGCTCAATCCGTCCACGCTCGAAACACGACTGCACGAGCAACGTTCGCTCATGTCTATTCTGATCCTACGACACTATGTACATGTATTGTAATCAATGACACGATAAATGTATATACACATAGCAATGTAAATACCATAACGTATATTACGTAACGCTCGATTTTTTCACGCGCATTACACAGACGGCCGATAATTTCATCGGTGCGAGGACAAGCAAAGATAACTTGACCTATATTTTTTTTATCTCGCCAGCTCGCGTAACTGTAACCTACATACGTCGTACATTATGAGTGTACTCAACCAATTGCGACAAAGTAGATCACCGCGAGTGACGTATCATCATATTATTTGAGGTCCTATTCCAAAATGGAACGCGGTGACGCAACAAGTAAGTAATGAGACAGAATTCCAAGGAACGGTGCTCAGTAATAATGACTGTAATAGCGAAGGTTAGTCATATAGTAATTACAATAATTGCTGTCCGCTGTCGTAAATTGTCAAAAAAATCGAAACTAGGTTAGGTGGCTTCTGTAACCTCCTCATTGATACTAAACCAGTTTTTAACACGTTCGATTATACATAGACAATGAACAATAACACGCAATTAATCACGTTAGCGAAATTGAAGTCACTTTACAGATCTGTCCCGCATAATGCTTCCTGGATGCCAAATAGATTTATTGCGTAATATCCTGAAGCACAAGTCTGTAGTTGTAAATTCGAAGAATCTAGAACACAGAAATAGGTTAAGTGTTTCTTAATAATATAGCAATTAGCTGTAGGTTTGGAGCAAGGTCGACGTAAAGTAGGTCTCAAAGTTTGTTGAGTCTCGTCCAAACAATCATATATTTGTGGAAGGATTATATTTATCAGATAGGGAAATCCTGTACCGGAAAGGTTGAAGGGCCTTGACATATATTGTATTGGTCTTCGCTTATCAAAACAGTTGTTACGAAACGCAGCCTTGACACCAAAGCTTTATCGCTGCGACTCAGAGGCTGCCCCGAAATAACCCTACCTCCTTGCTCAACGGCGTCACGCTAATTCGCGAATGTATATCGGTCAAGTATGCTCTGTTTTTATTGGAAAAAAATGCTTGAAACACATCCAGAATTTGCGACCTTCCACTCTAATGCTCGCCTAACTATTCAGCACAATTTAACTCGTGAACCGAGTTGAGACAATTGCGTGGAATACACAAACATAACATGCTATCTAATGTTTAGAAAACATACCTTGACCGCTTACCATAAATTGTAATCCAGTACAATGGCTACGTGGCGCCAAATACGTAGAAAATTTCTTATGAAGTCCCGTGATCTTAAACTCAAGAGCGGCCATTATTGATACAGTCTTAAATTATGATTCTAGTCGCTTAATGCTATAATGCAGCACCTTTGCATGATAGTAAAATATCAAATCAAACATGGCGGCCGGCCTACTTTTCCCGCGCAATAAGCGACGAGCGTGTGGAAAGTTACCGCTGTACTACTTTCTCTACTTTTTCCAAGTTGAATGATATTGTCTATGAACATTTAAAAGGAAGGTCAAGAGCACAATTGTTTTCAATGTGCAAGAAAACATTGTGACTTAAACTCGTTACCTATTTTATTATTTATTGACAAACGGTATACATTAAACATTATCATGTAAACATTTACAAATACTCCACTTTACTTTGTTCTTATACAATTCAGAGACAACATCGGATAGTTTTGGTTAGAATAGTATTTATACGTTACTGATAATATTTCCATTATTTAGAAACATCAGAACATCAGTTTTACGACCTAACCCAACCGGGATGGCTTGGAGAATGCAGGCTCGCTGCTATAAATACCTACAAGGAATGACTGTTCGTACGCTTGTGACGGCCAAGGACGATGACTACGATCGATAATTAGTTTACACGTTTCGAGATCACGTTGCGAGTTTATATAACGGTTTAGAGAGGAGTAAACGTGCTTCGCGTTGCGCAAACGTCAACGTGAGGGTTCAAGATCGGGCACGTGTAGGTTGCCGCGTGACCGAGCCGTGCTGCCCCCGCACGTGCGCAGTAGGACGATCACGCCGCCCGTAAGGTCATATGCCGATGTACCCTGGAACACGCAAGCTAATCCACGTTGCCTTCGCGATAACCTGACACTCCTCGTTGATCAGATCCTATCACTATTACGCTTACAGTATTTTGACTGTACAAAAATTAATTAGGTATCTGTAATTGCTTCACTGGAAGGTTTTACGATATGAATTTTCTCGTTCAAGATGAGGAATAATGTTTAAAAAATTATATATGAATTTACGCATCCTTACTAAGAGTCATATTTTTAGAACTCTCTTTATCTACAGCCATATAAGGAGGCGGCAAAATATATAATGATAAATCCATATAAATATATCCGATGATTTGAGGGCAGGCAAGATGATTCAATACTTTGTTCAAGAATGCTAGTATATCTATTGACAACGTCGTACATGACAAAGAATTCTAAAATTAAACTCGACAATAATTCTTGGTATGCTACAAATGTGTGACGAATTCAAAACATTATTATGTAAGAAGCGGCGATGATTTTAACAAACCAATGCACGTATCAAGTTCAAAGTCTGATCGTTACTTTGAAATCTATTTTTTTCACATCTTGTTCTATTCTATTGATTTAAATTTGAATTAAGATACTGACTCCTATGCAATTATTTCTTTTTGTTTTCGCGTCAGTTTTATTACAATTAAACTGTTCGGGACCAATTCAATTATTATCTGTGTAATTGTTGAAACGTTTTGCGTAACCATTAAAAAATGTCACACCAATCATTGTTATCATATTTACGAAATATCACTTAATGTATGAGTCACAGGCGCATGTCGTTTTGAAATAATAGAGATTAGATATTCAAGTGTAAAGAATTAATTACATTATAAAAAATAAACGTTAACTATCCAAATTATTAAACTGGAACTGCAACAAAAAAGGACATTAAGCACGTTAAAAATAACCCCGAGCTGGCCCAAGGGCGCGGGGACGCCCCTCGCTGGCGACGCCACGAAACGTGCAACCACACGTTTCTAATGAATATAAAGCTAAGAATATAAACAGCAATGATTTTAAACATTATTCTACGGGTATTGGCCGGAGTTCATTCAGCTCAAGATTGGAATGAAGATGGCTAGATAACTGTTAAATAAACGGAAACAGGAAAGGAACTAATTTACTTTTGTTTATGGCTTTGCAGAAGAAAATAAAAAAATATATGTTAAAAATAAAGAATTTCTAAATCGTTAATGTAAAAAAATAACAAAATGGACTAAATTAAATTGGCCCAATTCCAACTATTTTAACAATTGCCAAAAGCAGATTAGCAGAATACAACTTCCTTTAACATGTATAGCAGAAAACGTCTATTAAAATATCAAGATGCTTACATTATCTGTGTCCTAAATACATTGACCATAGATAAACTAAAACACGAGCGCGCTTAATAAGCCAGTTAATAAAATCGGTCTGTGGAAACGGCATAGGTTGCCCAACCCAACCTTGAAATGCGGTGACGAAACACCGAATTGCCGTTTCATAACAGTATTACGAGTCGAGACCAGATGAGCATAAAAAACATGACGTGATACCGTACGGTCCCAGTTTTGGGTAACGGTGTGTTCGCGAGAAAGTATGCGATTAGCGCTAACCACTCGTAGTTCGAAATGGTACGGAGTTAGAACTTGTTCGTCGCCGCGTCGCCTTTAATAATCTGCCTGTAGCCATTGATCGAATCGAACTTTAGTTAAATATATGAGTAACTAAATTACGTTTTCTATACCTGATTTTACTTCCTTATTAATGTTAGTTAATACCTTTAGATTCCGTATTGCCACTAGCTGCCTGACGTAATTGTTTTATTTGAAAAATATCATATTTTAAAGTACAAAAATTTCTCAACATACTTCTTGCATAGATATATAAATAGGCTTTATAAAGAAACTAAAAATCGTATATTATATTAGAGTAATCAATCTGCTAACGATATAATTCTTATAGAAAGTACGTAGCTGTTAACCGGTAACTGTCAGTGTTCTGCCAACCGTCAACGTAACGGACGATTCGCAAGTTTTTGCCCACAAATGGAACAGACAACGCTAGTTATTACCGCAACCTTTACAATGAAACCCACTTACTGTGTCAGTAATGCAGTAACTTATCGCAATAAAATGATGGAAGAACATGAGATTTAAACTTACAAAAACTTTACATAATATGATTTTTTCTAATATTTTCTTTTTTACTTTATTTTAAATGGCAAAAACACATTTTTTAGGACGCTGGCAACATTTTGCAAATACAGTGCAATAAAATCATGGCTGCTGGAAATTTGTCTATGCAATCATTGTACCTAATTCGTAAAAACGAAATGTACTAAGCAATAAAATACAACGATATGCAGTGTTTTGATAAAAAAATTCAAATAGAGGTCAAAAATTAAGCCACGTAATTGTATTGTAATCCATCTTAACATTGTGTAAACTTTCTGACATTATTATTGTGTGGTAATTAAGGTGTCATCACATGATATTAAAGTATTTATGACCAATTAATTATATTTTTGAAAAGTATAAATGATCCTATCCTGATAACGGGCTTATGATAAAAGTTATGTACATAATTGTTTTTATCGTTGCTGAAATAAAATAAATATGGTAATGTGGTAGAATTTTTTAGAATATCGGGTGTTGTAACGGTTCTTTGAAATATTTGAATAAGTAACGGCTGTTTAGAGTGTTTAAATAATATTTTACTAACTGTTAAACTTGTTATTGAAATTTCGCAAATGCATTGAATACATACAATCATAATTGTATGTATTATTACACTTAAGTGATAATGAATCGGCTTGTTATAAATGCCCGATAGACAGATATAATTTAACAAGAAATCGCATAACATAAAACGATATAAATATATGCCAGACATTGTGATATTTTGATTTAAATTTAATGAACGCAACAAAGAATAATATACCCGCGTTAACTTCGACATTTAACTGAAGCGACGAAATCAGCTATTTGATATTATTTTAGCAGCAAAGTAACTGCAGTATTCAAACACATTCGGTTGTTAGAACGTTTTAAATTAATAGACATTTTATTATGTATTGGTAACACGAGACGCAGGTGCGCGTTTCAAATGTTCT
>DWDU01001313.1:0-14974 GCA_018245575.1 Jemadia suekentonmiller
TCTAAATTAGAAAATTTAGTAGTGCCCGACCTGGGAATCGAACCCGGGACCTCCCGATCGGCAGTCGCACTTACAACCAACACGACCAACGAGGCAGTCTTGCTGGACTTCCTCGTTAAATAAGTGCTGATTGCTGATCAAGACGTCCTGGGATCGATTTCTGGAGGGAGCACACTATTATCTTTTTTTTAATTCTTAATTTGTGCGCGATGTATGACAATAGGCGCACCGTGTATTTCATGATAGAACGTATGATATTACTGGTGGACTATCGAAGTGGATAACACTCTGCCTACCCTGCCTGCATGTTATTATATGAAATACAATGTTATTGGAAATATTTTTTCCTATAGGTAACAATAGGACACATATTTCTATTACGGATAATTGACTATTAAAAGTATTTGTGATTATATTTAAAACACGAACGTCTGCGTGTTTAATAACAACGGCCACCTCTGTTCTCAGCAGCATCAATATGTATGATGACCAAATTGGAATAGGAAGTAGTACACTAACCAATTCCAATTGTACTTATATTAACACATACAGCACACACTTACTGAGCTAATATGAGTAATAATCTTATACCTGCAGGCCGAATATGTCATTGGTAATAGCAGCTATTATTAACTACTGCCAGCCCGTAAGTTACACTCATGGACATAAATAAAACGTAGAAAATGCGGACCAAAAGACAAATCATTTGATGCAAACGATATATTTCTTATGAAGAGGACCTAGTTGAGTGAGCTCTGTTCTCAGTAAGATTAATAACTAGATTGCAAACCACAGAAAACAAGTCAGGAAATAAAAAATAAAAAAATAAAAAATAATAAAAAAAAAAAAAAATATATCGGATTAATAAAGAATCCAGTTGCATTGACGGAAATTCTACCTTCAAATCTTGTTTACATATTTTATTATCCAAGTTTTACAACTTTACTGACGCCACCTTGCAGTTTTTCACATTGTACCTTATCTTTATAGCGTGATAGTATCTTGCATCATACCGTAAGATGAAAAATACAGTACAAATGAAATAAACAAAAGTAATATAACATTGTATTGTAAACATTGACGAAATATATCGTCTTAATATATGTATATAGAATCAAAAAGTATTTTACTGGTTAATATAGAAGTTACTAAATTTGGTTTATTGTTGTAGTACCGTTTACATATTTTTGGCAGGCTAATCAATATTACTTTAGTTACATAGTTTCGAAAAGGTATCAAATTACTTTATTATCAAAATTGCCGAAGCTGTCATTGTCATAAGTGATAATGACATGTTGTTATGTTACAATTACAATCAAAAGTTCATAAGACAAAGTAAACCTCATCAAATTAATATAACATTAATATATTGTAGAAGAATAGCGATGGCCATTATTTGCTGTTATTTCCACAAACAAGACGATTTCTTACTTTTTTATTATATACGGTTCTATTTATATTGTATAATATAGTAATAAAAAAAATCCTATAGCATGACTATGTTAAAATACACGAAATTATTTAAATTTCTAGAGAGAAACTTCTCGACGAAACAATAGGTGCTGCATGCACGTCTGAAGTTTCTATGTTGTCAACAATGTCAACAAAACGTTACAAACCGCTTCTTTCGTCATTTCTTATCAGTTTTTAACGTCAATGCTAATTAAAATTGTAGATAAGATGTATTATTCAATTCGTTTCCTAAGTGCGCCAGACGGTAACTGCTCACAGACGTTTGTACATATTCAAAATGACAAGTGTGCTAACAAAGAAAACCTTAATTATAGGGAATTTGATTAAATGTGCAAATAATGTCACCAAAAGATTGTCTTCGCATTTTACTTATTTCCCCGACGATGAAAAACCGGTAGAAGGTTAGTAACAAATCGTTTTTGTTTAAGGGTTCTACTTCTCCGTTTTTCCTTAATAGTGGACTAGTGTTATTACATCAGATAACCAAACGAATTGTAAACACGAAAAAAAAACCGGAGTATCTGTATAATGGAAGAATTGACAGTAATTGATAAATACAGTCACAAAATCTGACACAATGCAATAAAATGATAAGATAAAATGCAAAATCAACGCAAACCAATTTTACATAACCTTAACATTTACGATCGATTAATTAGATTTTTTTTAACATATCTATTTTTCCATCTTTACTTCAATTTATACTGATGTTAGTAATAATCATACTACAAAATACTAATTATAGGTCATAAAGTAAAGATAATGTTTTTCTATTCTTTATAAATACATCAAGCAAACTGTAAACAAAATTAGGAAACCAAGATTAAAAATTGCCTTAAACATTTAATATAACATAACATCACACCTGTAATCCCCGAAGATGTAGATAGAGGTGTGTAGTACACTCCCATGTTATGTTTATGTCCCATTACGGAATAGGTGGTGAGACTATTGCCTTACACTGGGCACAAATCCAGACTCCGAACTACTACTAGAAAATCTAAATTAGAAAAATCTAGTAATGTATGATCTGAGATTTAAATATAGAACCTCCTGATCGGGAGTCATTCTTACAACCAATATAACTAACAGCCAGTAGCCAGCAGGCAATATTTAATATAAAGACCTGGCTTTTAACACCACACATCCTCATACTGGATGGTGTGAAAAAGGCTTTCCAGATTTGGCTATAGTCCAATGCATTGAAATGCATACATTTCAGGATGCATTCTATGAATGATATATTTGTATAAAACTGTGATAAATTATATTAACGCTGCAATAAATAAAACAAATGAGATTAAGTATATGCAATTTAGATATAATCATTCATTATAGATTTTACATACTTATTTTCATAAAATGATGTGTATCAAATAAGCTTTGCGATGATATTAAAATTGTTTAAAAAAAAACGAGAACACAACTGAGTGGATCTAGTGAATGCAGGTCCAAGTGTTTATTTCAATAATACTAATTTCAAAACCTAAATTGACTCCTTTTAATTTGATGAGATTATTGATAATAATTGTTGATTATACCAATCGTCCAAGTTCATTAAGATGTACAATTAATAGCTTAAAATAAAACACTTGGTGTTGATTAATTACATGAATATAGTCTAAAGTAGCAATAGACATTATTGCTAACACATTATACAGATGCACACTGACCTATTTGCACTCTTTTAATATGCTATTGTTATGTTAAATTTAACAGTATGAAGTGTCCTTGTAAATGAAGATATTGATTGGCAATAGGAAGTTGAAACACAAATAAATTTAATTTCTCGACTTTCAGGTGAAACTACAAAAATGAATATGATGCAGGCCATCAACAATGCTATGGATATCACATTGAAGACGGACCCTACTGCTGTGCTGTTTGGAGAGGATGTAGCATTTGGTGGTGTGTTTCGTTGTGCGTTAGGGTTACAGGTTTGATTTTTGACATTGCTTCTTTTTTTAATTATGTATAATATTTAACCCAAAAATTGAACACACATTACTAAAATAAGAGACTTTTCTCTGTCACTTGGACATGTCAAATTCAAATATCATTTATTTAAAATTGGTTCATTGGAAAACTTTTTGTACATCAAAATGAAGCTACCACAGCTACGGAAAAGGCCTCCCTATGGAGAAGAAGTGGCGAAAGAAGTAGGCAATTGTTACAATGCAATTCATTTGAAGTGACTAATCTAACCTGTGCATAAATAAAATAAATCCAAGGAACACTAGTTCTTATCTGAAATTCAGTACTAATTAAAATCACATGTCACATTAAAGAGTAAGGCAGAAATAACAATATAGTTGTCTACAATATACCAACATACCCTATACTGACATTCTATGAGCACAACAGACATATATAAGAACTGTTGGATAAACATCAGTGACAGGTTATTCAACACAGGTTATAAAAGATGCATATTTTATATGTAGTTTTATAGTTTAATTGTGGCACCATTACAGAAAGTAAAATATTTACCTTTGATTTTGACATCGAGTACCTGTTACTTGAATTGTTTTCTTCTTAAAATTAACTAAACTTTCTGTATATAACAAAAGTCTTAACAGCACTCAAATACGACCATGTATTACTATGAATGAAAGGAACTAGCTGTGTCTATTTTGATTGTTAAAAACTGCTTAGGCATGCAACTCTTCTTTGACATGTAGTGTTGTATAGGGGAATCCCTCGATGTCTTGTAATTTTCTATTAGGCTTAACAAATCAATAGTCACTATAACCTCATGTGGATAACGAGGTAAATATAGCAAAATCATGTGGGAAACCCCTGTTGGAACGTTGAATAGTATTTCTGTTATAGTGAAGTAACAACTAAATTAGAATTTTGATATATAGATTCATTAAAAATACTACATATTGAATTATATATTGAAATTATGAATATATTGAAATACTACATATTGAATGATATTATGCATTACAATTATCTGTAAATATATAATATCATAATTATTTCCAATTGTATTTGAATTTGTAAAAATTGTGTATGGAAAGCTTCTTATGCATGATTATATTTTAAAAACCTAATGTTAGTACTAATATAACTAAATACATAGAAGAAAGTTTTGAAAATTTTGATTGCATAATTTTATATGAACATTACAGATACCTATGAAAAATTGTCATTCATTCTTAAACTACCGATAGCCTACTTGTTTGTATTTAAAAATATATCATTTTACAAAAGGATTAAAAGAGCAGCAAAATAGTGTACAAGCCACCCAATTTACTTGGTGTGTTACAGGTAGATGTGTATATTCAGCTCAATAATTCTAAATTATAGTTTTCAATAGAACTCTAACATATTAGCATCTATGAGTAGTGTTGCCCTGTAATGGATTTGTCTTATTCATTAGTTATAAATGATCATGAAGTTTCCAGAACTTCCAAATCATAAACAATTCAAAACTCGATTACAGTTGATATTACGAACTTATTGAATTCTAAGTGAGTTCACTACTTGAGCATAGTTGAAATTGGTCCATATCTGGCGTTTCTATTTATTTATTACACACACATTTTTTATTATACATACACAAAGTATCCTTAAGGAGGGCGTACTCGTAAACTAGGTCGAGTACTACCTGCATACTAAATTAGTACTTTGTTGGTTATAAAGTACCGTAAGAACCTTTTGACGAAACACACCCCCCCCCTACCCCCACCTACCCCAACCTACATAAATATTAATACAAAATACGAGCGCGCCCACCCCTCTATTATATTGATATTAAACTGTTACACGTAGATAATATTGTTTTAGTTTATTTTTAATTCTTTTTTTGTATTATTTCTTTTCTAAGTGTCTTACGTATTTGATTAATTAACATAGATCCACCATTTACATGAAAATGCACCAATAATAGATTTTGGTTCCGAATTTTGATTTGGAAAAATTTTAAAATCAGATGTTGATTGTTAAAAGACATTGATATATATACAAATATATTCCAGGACAAATATGGCAAGGACAGAGTGTTCAATACACCTCTCTGTGAACAAGGGATAGCTGGCTTCGGTATTGGGCTAGCCACAGCCGGGGCCACTGCCATAGCTGAAGTGCAGTTTGCTGATTACATATTTCCAGCTTTTGATCAGGTACATATTTGATCATTCATATTCTTCGACGTTTGAATGTCCCAAATTTGCGCACAGAAGAGCAGCTATACTGACAGATGAAAGCAGAAATTGTTCTAACAATAATCACATAGTAGAAATTTTAATATGTAATATTGAGTTTTCTACAAGGAATTAATTGATAATGCTAGTGATGCTAGAATCCAATGTTTTTGTTGTTGTATATGCATGCATATCTTTGATGATGATAATTTAATGTGTGATGTTACGTTTTACGTTTTATGATAATTTAATGAAGGATAAGTCATAGTTCAAACTATAAGGAAGACTTAGTCAAGAGAAGAATCTTATTCATTACTGATATTAGAATTTACTAAGTCAATGCCATAAGAAATGTATCTCCAGTTACCAGTGCATATTTCCTGGATTAAGTTTTTATATAGACTTATTTTTCCAGCTTGTCAATGAGGCAGCAAAAGTCAGATACCGTTCCGGCGGCCAGTTCGACTGTGGAGCCCTAACAGTTCGCGCACCTTGCAGTGCAGTGGGTCACGGAGGCCTTTACCATTCACAGAGTCCTGAGGCTTTCTTTGCACATGCACCAGGTCTTAGGGTTGGTTTAATGATACATATATTAAACAATAACCTTTTATACAATATTTGACATGGAAGAATGGAGTCCTCTAACACAAGAATTGCATTTTAAAGAGGACTCTGGCCACTATTTGATGAATTATTATGGAATTTTCTTTTAATTTTAAAGATTTATCGCTAGTAGAGTAGTCGCAAATGTGATTGTTGATCGATGGGTTCTAGGTTCTATTTCCAGGTCGGGTAATGGATTTTTCTAACGTACATCTTGTACTAGTCACTCAAAGTCTGAATTTGTGCCCAGAGTGTGGCATTAGGCTTGTGGTGATACATACATGTAAGTGGTGAAACAAAGGAGTTTACTACACACAGGATACACACTTTGCTGCCTGCCTCTTTGGGGATTACAATTATGCTGTTGCATTTAATTTAAATTCAGTAAATTCATAATTATAAACATCCAAATATGTACTTATTTTGTTTACCACAGTTATGTTATATTTGTGTAAAGATTTTATTACAGTCAGCCTGTAATATAGAACACTAGTGACAATGTACTAATATGTATATAATCATATTCACAGGTGGTCATCCCAAGAGGCCCTATCACAGCCAAGGGACTATTGCTTGCATGCATTCAAGAAAAAGATCCCTGCATTTTTCTGGAACCCAAGATCCTGTACAGATCGGCAACAGAAGAAGTACCAGTCGAGAGTTATACATTGCCACTTGGGAAAGCTCAGGTCTTAAAAGAAGGTAACTTTGGATATGTTGTAGGGTTTGCGAATGATGTGTGTTTCAATTTGTGTTAAAAATATCACACATTTATAGTAAACCTCAAATAGTATTTAATGTTTAAGGACTGTCTTTAAATAGTTACATTAAATGGATATATATATGTATATATGGTTACTGGTATATATTAATAAATACTACTGTACACTCCAATGCACACAGGTCTTGAGTTTTTATGTACTGTGAGAAAAGAATATTCCATATTCAAATCACTCAAGGTTTAGTAGTTGATAATTTTGTTCAATGTCAGATAGGCAGTGTTTTATTTAAAGTCAGTTTATAGTTAATTCAATTTTTTCTCTCTCTGCCTATCTCAATTATTTTCATATTTCAGGGGATGCAGCCACCTTAATAGGATGGGGCACTCAGATCCATGTATTGCTGGAGGTGGCTCAGATGGCGAAGGAAAAACTGGGTGCCAAATGCGATGTCATAGACCTCATGTCCATCCTGCCCTGGGACCATGAAACTGTGTGTAATGTGAGTTTAGTTCAAATACACCCGTTTAAAATATGGTTTTTTTAATTCTTGAAAAATCATTATTTCAGATTAATTTTGTTCCTTGCCACTCCGACTTTTATTTAAGTTTTCGTCTCTTTTACAGCATATTTAATCAAAATTCAATGAGGTATTTTATTAACCCCAAGAATTTTCATGAAGCAATCTTATTGTGTGCCAGCAGTCTTATAAAATTTCCCTTTGATTGATAAGTTTGGTAAGAAATGTATTTATGACATATATTTTTTTTTGCAGTCAGTGAAGAAAACTGGTCGTTGTTTGATCGCACACGAAGCTCCTCTCACATGTGGGTTTGGAGCAGAAATCGCTGCCACAATACAGGTAGCATCTTAGAGAAGAATGCAGAGTTGTAATCTATCACTAGCACTGAAGTGTCTGTCTTTACTGACAGATAGTTTATTACTTTTATCATGGTCTTACTTCGCTGTTGCATGTGATAAAACACAGACATTTTTTGTAAAGAGGTGTACATCAATATTTAAACCAAAATTAAACACTAATAAACCTATATTATTATACTGGACTACAATAGTCTTATGATGATGATGAACCATGTATTGGTATAAGTGATTAGACATTGTTTACACTTTTTTTCGTGTAATGGAAAATGAAGTCGTTCATGACTATACATACGACGGTGGTGCGGGCGCAGGAGCAGTGCTTCCTGCAGCTGGAGGCGCCGGTGGCGCGCGCGGCGGGCTGGGACGCGCCCTTCCCGCACGTGTTCGAGCCCTTCTACCTGCCCGGCCGCTGGCGCTGCTACGACGCGCTCGCGCAGCTGCTGCACTACTGAGCCGCGCGCACCACGGTTTCAGCAGTAGCGTAACGCTTCCGAACTAGGATTCTCTAAATCTCTGTATGATTGATTGCCGTTGTTCTATTCTATCTGTATATAATAAAGCACCAAATATTTAGCTGTCTTATATTTTTGGTGGAAGCGTAATGAAGGATTCCAGAAATTTATTTACAGGGTCCGTTACAAATCTATGTTTAGCGGTGTTATTGAGATATGTATATTTAGCAATGAGGCTAGGCTAGTTAGTTGAGGCCCGCTTGCCTATTTGTTATTTTTATAAGGAATAAAAAAATGTAGAAAACGATTCACACGTGGTTCCGTGGCGCCCACAAAAATGCACTAAATTTATACCAAAGGATCACAATATGTTTTTATATAATATGTGTTAGCTAAATCAAAATTATTACAAATGAAATGCATTTATTAAATATGCTATTATAAAAGTAATTTTTGAATCTTCTTTGTAATTTCAATGCAGTTCTTTATATTATTATGTTTGTAATGTAAAACAATTGTATTTTGTTATTAATATTTAAATATATACGTTTTTAATCATCAATGTGTAAATATTTTTACATTTACTTCCAATTCCCTCCTGAAACCTGTATGACCTTTTCAATGTTAATATTGTATTGTAACAACACGTTTTTCGGCAAGACTGGAGTTATAATGATTAAAGTATGGAAAAATAACTTTTATATTCTAAATACATACTTACACATTTTGTTATTTGAGTAACATGTAAGTGGCGTGCCCATTTACTATAGGCCTAGAAAAAACTATTTATTGACTTCTGTATTTGGGCACAACGCCAGTAGGTACATATGGACAAAATCTCATCATCACAGGCAATATCGAGGGGAAAAGATTATGGAGGAGATGCGCTCTGCTTTGGACAGACCAGTTTTACACAATACAAGATAGAAAATTTATGAGGACATACACATAGCTGAAAACCACAACCGATGGCGCCACACTATTAAGGGGAAAGTGTTTAAACTAAAACTTTCTGCTGGTTACGTTGCAGACAAATTTCTAAGTCGTCTTAGGTCTCTTACACAAGTATCAAAGTCGTTATCCATGCTCGTCTATTGAAGACACTTTTGGACTGCCGTTACATTTAGGACGTCCCTCAATGGATGGAAAAACGTAACATCACGCCTGTAATCCCCGAAGATTTAGGTAGAGGAATGTAGTAGATGCAGTCCCACGTTTCACCAGTTACGAGGCAATGAAATGATTAGATAGATTGTAAATAATTATATACTTGCCTTTCATGTTCTAGTCTATCATTTCTACTCGCCTATGTCTATCTTATAATTCATTCGTTTAGCGTCCCAAACTAAGCATTTCTGTCTCAACCGTACTCCCCCATCTAACCACATTATTTCTGACTTTATTATCTACACTCACATCACGCATACTTCTCGTTGACTGCCTCGTTGGTCGTGTTGATTGCAAGTATGACTGCCCATCGGGAGGTCCTGGGTTCGAATCCCGGGTAACGGGCATTAACAGGTTTTTCTATTTAAATTTTCTAGTAGTGGCACGGAGTCTCAAAATGACATATCCAGACAATATGCGCGGTGTATACATTATACATATATACATTCATATCTGCCTCGTTGGTCGTGTTGGTTGCAAGTGGGATTGCCGATCGGGAGGTCCTGGGTTCAATTCCCGGGTCGGGCACTACAAAAATGTTCTAATTTAGATTTTCTACTAGTCTGGATATGTGCCCGATGCATGGCAATAGGCTCACCACCTATTCCATAGTGGGACGTAAAGGTAACTGGTAAAACGTGGGAGTGTTCTACACTCCTCTACCTACCTCTTCGGGGATTACAGGCGTGACGTTACGTTTTTTTATGCGCGGTGTATGGCAATAGGTCCACCACTTATTCCGTAGTGAGACGTAAACATAACTGGTGAAACGTGGGAGTGTCTATCACTCTTCTCTGCCTACCGCTTCAGGGATTCTAGGCGTGATGTTACGTTTTAAGCATACTTCTCAGTGCTTTTATTTATACGTTTTTCAAATAAATATTACGTACAATAACACAGATAAGTGTTTTGTTTAAAAAAAAGAACAAATTATATCACACAGATACCAACTGCGTGTACAAGATTACAGTTTGTTAGTTTTTATTATGAGATAGTTTTATAAAACGACACGTAGTTCTAGTACATGTGTTGAACAGGGTTTCCTATAACATTAATATTCATGACTGTCTCATTCGTCGTGTTGGTTGCAAGGCCGATTGCCGATTGGTATGTTCTGGGTTCAAATCCGTGGTCGAGCACTAGATTTTTCTCATTTTTTTCTCTTCGGGCATAAAAGGCGTAATGTTACGTAAATATTTTTCTCTTGTCAATTAACACCCGAGTCCAGACGAAGTTTATAATTTTAATAGTGGGATTAATAATTTGAAGTTAATTATGTACATTGTAGATAATATGCGGACATGACTCTAGTGTCTTACTTTCCTTACTTTTGATACTGTAGTAGTCAATAAATGTGGCCCAACATTTTTGTTAGGCTGTCAGGACAGTCAGAATAAATACATTTTTTGAAATAGATGGTGTATATTGAACTGAGTATGTGTAGAGTAGAAACAAAAATGTGCGATAGAACATGTTAGCCTGATTATCAAATGTGTAGAATTTATTGCAAATGGGAGACAATGTTGGTTGTAAAAAAAAGTTGTTTTATTTAAACTATGTATGTATATTGAAGTAGAATGAAAGAAATATTTTTCTCAAATTATTTATTAAAAAGTGAAAATCAATCCATAAAAATAAGGCTAGAAAATATCAAGTTAGTAAGAATACTTAAAATAAAATTTATGTCAATCTAAGGAAATAAACACAGTATCAATCAGATTATGTTGCGCCATTACATACATAGGGCCTTCACTAAAACAATCAGCGAGTGGCAAATAGAAAAATATGATTTTTATGGAGCTTCATATATAGATTTCAGTTGTATTACATAACCAAACTAATAATTCTCACCGAAAGGTGAATAAATATGCACAATGGTAATGCAAAATATATATCAAACTCCATAGAAACTTACCCTAGGTACTAAATCTATGAATTTTTCAGAATAATTATCTTCATGACAATAAAATCCAAGTGACAGCTGTCATTATAACTTAAATCTAACAGAAATTACAAATCAACTTTGTGATGTCTAATATTTACAATCATGTTGAGATGTGTGCGGAAATAACATTACAAGAATTTTGTGATACAATTATTTTACAGGTTGTATTACTAAATGTGGAAGGTGAAGTACTATGTAATGTAATTACAAGTACAAGTTAATTGCATAGACATGACGAAACTTTATGAAATATGAGCAGTTCTTTAAAGAAAATAAACAATCCAATCTACCAAGAACACAAAACATCATCAATACAAAGAATGTAACTAAGTTACATTTACAGCAACATTTATTGTAAAACCAAATTGCATAAACAAATAAAAATTATAATGAATCAAATATTAAAATTCGAAATAAATAAATCCATCAAGAGGTCTCAAGACAATCAATGTCATCATCTGTTTTTATTATTATGTTATTAACTAACTCTTTAAATGTAGCGTAATAATTAAATTATTCATCCCATGAGCGACGTTGACGTGTTGGTTTGAGATATGGCCCTGAAGAGGGGGAGTTTGGGAATCTTTGCATATATCTCTCTAAACGCAGGTACTTTACAGTGATAAGCCGACCCTCATACCACCAGCCATGCAGGCTTCGGTATACAATGCCAGCATCAGTTGGTGTTGCACATTTCACATAAACACAACAAGATGTTCTCTCAACATCAATATGCAAAATGTTGCAGCGGTCACATTTCTCCAATATTGCATCCTGAATTACAGCTCTTAGATTGGGGTTAGCATCGTTCTTTTCAAACATGTGACGGATCTTCAAGCAAGGTGTCGGTGATACAGTGAGATTGTTAACAGAACCTTCCTGTGTTTCAAATGCCTGACCTTGCCATGCTGCACTTCGTTTGGGGCTGCTGGAAGAAATCCACCTCCATACTCTACAGTCCTCTCCATCAACTGACTGCACCTCCATGCGCACTCTACTCTCATTCTTTTGAATAAACTTAACTGCAGCATCCCATGTGGATGACATTTTCTCTCTGTTCTGAGGTGATATAAGTGTGTCTCGAACATGATCAACTGATATGTATGGTTCTCCACTATCCTCAGTTTCCTGTGAAATTACATCTATAATTTGTTCTACCATAGAGTATACCTCCTCACTTTTTTTCTTCTGATAATGCATATAGTATTTGTATAATCTATGTAAGCCTAGGACTAACAAGGTTATAAGGCTAACAATGACAATAGTTGATCCAGCAGAATATAAAGTATTGACAAACAAGCAAGATATTGGTGTAGACGGATCAGAGAGTATTAAAGCTACACTTCCTTTATTTCTCTGTTGAACAAGCATATCTGTAGATGTAAGTGTTGAATACTCAACATCTCTAGTGTACAAATTCTTCAGCTTGATGACACTTAGGCCCCACCTTGGATTATTTATAAGCAAAACCTGCAAATTGTTCAGATCCATGCGACACTGGCTAACATCTATACCTTCACCTCTTGCACTAGCAATGTCCAAAATTTCACGCTCAGTCATATATGGCAGTGCTCCGGGTTTTCCACATTTATATGCTGCTGCTCGGGCTGTCAGTTCTGGATGAATGACTTTTAGTAAATCCTTGGCATAACTGATTTGTTCCTTTGGAACACAATTTATTCCCTCCCTGTTCCCTGGTATATTTAATTGACATATTGGTATTACACTGTTCTGGTCATCAGCCACTGATGTTATATCGTTCCTTTTAACTATGTACATAAAAAATAAGCAAAAAAAAAAAAGTGCAACTAACACAACAAGGGCCAGAGAGACAAGATTGTTTTTCAAGAATTTCTTATCATTGGCTGTTTTATAATCCACCACATCTGACCTAGATAGGCCTGTAATATACGACCTGCGTGGCAACAATGTACTTCCATTATTTGGTTCTCGATCTAAGTAAGATGTTGGTTTAGGTGGATCAGCTTTTAGGGCTGACAAACGCCGTGTAAAATTGCTTAAATAAGGTGAATCTGCCTCATCCACAGTTGAGGTGGAGGGTTGATATGGAGTACTAGCATAATTTGATGTGTAAGTGCTGACTGAGGGTCTATCTGCTAGTGAAGAAGTGAGACCAAGACGAGACCGTATTGAATTCAAATGATCAGAAGATGATAGTGGAGATGTGTAAGATGTGGGTGAAAGAGATGGTCGAGAAAATATGGAAGTTTTTGACAATGGGCTTGTCGCAACGTCATTTGTGGGGAGTGTGCTCGATATGTAGTCACTAGATCTAGAGTTGCTCCTGTACGGACTTGACGTCTTCCTATCTGCATCTACATCACTATCGGAGCCAGTTTCATAGTCCTCGTGTTCGTTTCCAGCGTATGTGCGCGTCACTCGACGTGTTGTAACTGTTTCCACCTCTTCATGTGTACGAACTGGAGCCTTCTCTTCCTCAGACTCCGATCCCTTATCGTCGCGTTTAATAGGAGAATCTTTCTTGGAGGGCGTGCGTCGTGATTTTGTAACAGGGGGCAACATGGAGCCGCCTGTTGTTGCGCGACGACCGACACGCTCCTTAACATTGCTAGTAGAATCAAAATCGGAGTCCTCGCCGCTTGAGTATCTCGCAAGAGACCGCGTATTCTCAATCTTGCTTTCGACGCTGTTACGGGGCTTGCTTTTGTTGTCGAGCACCAGTTTGAGCTTCTTTACTAACAATTTTCGGGTGGATGCCGTGATTGGCATAATGGGAAACCCATGTTCAGCTAGTTTCGTGCGAAGCTCCGCATCTGACATTGAATCGACTTGATCGGCCATTGCGAAATCTGTAAAAATAACGTCCGACTTTCATTCACGATCACTCACAACTATGTTTTATGACGGCTGAACAATATTATTTTACCCCAGTTTCAATGTGTGAACGAAAAATGACATCAATTCTAAAAAATAAAATTCACCGGCGCGTCATCTCGCACGCGCTAAGAACGTCGTTACATTTGGTTCTTTGTATTGCTATTATCAAAAATATATTTTGCCGCTCAGAACATAATTTGCGGTATTTTTTTGTTGTTTTCTTTGCACTAAGATGTTTTCCTTTATTTCATAATATTTAAGACGATTTCTCAAATTCTTTATGTTTATTATATTTATGTATATTTAAAATGTTTTCATTTTTATAGTGAAATTTTCAAAGTCCAGGCAACTGTTAAGGTCGCCGTACACTATACATAAATAATTAAAAATAGACTAGGCGAGCGATAAGCGCGTATGTAAGTGAAAACGTCTCGTTGACAAAAAGAGAAAAAAACATGAATTTGGTATACGTGATATATGGATTTTGCTTTGATGATATAATTTCCTTAATTATATTGAATTCATAATTTCACTTAAACGATGTAATACCGTTTAATGTATTAAAGACATCATAAATTAAAATATACGATAATATGACTGCCTCGTTGGTTGTGTTGGTAGCAAGTGCGACTGCCGATCGGGAGGCCCCGGGTTCGATCCCCGGGTCGGGCACTACAAAAATGTTCTAATTTAGATTTTCTAGTAGTGGCTCGGAGTCTGGAT
>DWDU01001314.1:0-14974 GCA_018245575.1 Jemadia suekentonmiller
CGACCCGGGAATCGAACCCAGGACCTCCCGATCGGCAGTCGCACTTGCAACCAACACGACCAACGAGGCAGTTAATAGAATTACATTAATACTATATACATAGTATGGCCCTCATATTTTTACTTGTAAAAACATCCAACAAATTAGTTGAAATTTAAATGAACATATCCAATTTCAGGCCTGATTTATTATTACTCGACGAGCCCACGAACATGTTGGATATCAAAGCTATTATTTGGTTAGAGAACTACTTGCAGAATTGGCCCACAACTCTCCTTGTTGTGTCTCACGATCGGAATTTCCTCGACACAGTGCCAACCGACATCCTTCACCTACACTCACAGAGGATCGATGCTTACAAGTGAGTATTGCCTATACTAAAAACACCTAAATTTGTATGGTGTACATTCATAATCCAAAAATCCACTTTCGCTTCAAATTTACAAATGCAACTTCCTACGTTCTTGTATCGCGACTGCTTATCAATATTTTCATGATGTGCGAGGCCGACTTGCCAATGATCCTGTGTGTGTTCCAGGGGCAACTACGAACAGTTCTACAAGACGAAGACGGAGAAGTTGCGCAACCAGCAGCGCGAGTACGAGGCGCAGCAGCAGCACCGCGCGCACACGCAGGAGTTCATCGACCGCTTCCGCTACAACGCCAAGCGCGCGTCCTCCGTGCAGAGCAAGCTCAAGATGCTGGACCGCCTGTGAGTGCGCTTCACTAGTTTTGTCACCGTGATTTGTCTGTTGACGAATCAGTGGTAAAATAGCTGCTAATCAGCTACGTGAATACGTAACCACCTAGAATGATTATTTAGTTTACTGGTTCGAAGTGCAGGACCCTTTCTAAAGGCACCTGGTCGTCGAACGAGAACCCGGGGCCCGATGTCTATTGGATCTATACGAATAGGATCATTCTAAAATCTTGGATAACTCATATTTTCTGTTTAATGATTACTTTTTAGATATATCTTAAGCTAAGGATTGATATTGTTATTACTAACTCAAAGTGTTAAAAAACATTGGCGTAGAAATAAGAACATAACGTCTCACATTAAAGCTTCAATGATATTACTAGTTACTTATTAGATCAAATTGCTTTGATTATTATCAATAGTTATTTAATGACTTTACAGAATGTGCTTTTGCTAAATATTATAAAAAATCATATATGGTGATTGGTATATTCAATTCAAAACTAACCGTACGACAGGTTAATTGACCAACAACCAAAATGTTGAAGTTAGGTAATGAAATTTTCTATCACAGGCCAGAATTGAAGCCGGTGGAGAAGGAGCTCGAGGTTGTTTTGCGGTTCCCCGAGGTGGAGCCCTTGTCGCCGCCTATATTACAAATCAACGAAGTCAGTTTTTACTACACGAAGGACAAACTCATATTTAGCAACGTCAACCTCGGCGCCACACTCGAATCTAGAATATGTATTGTAAGTATCGCGTTTGGAATATCTTTTTGGCATTTATGATTAAACACATTTAATAGCCGCTGACATCATCAGCACTGATTATGAAACTATTAGGAGTTCTGTCTGGAACCAATCAGCCTTCGAATTAGAAAAGTTCTATTTGGATTTATTAATTTTGTTTTCTTTATTAGTATATAAAACTTCAGCATTCGCGACGAGAAGCGTAATGTCGTATTTGAATTATTGATGATGAATAATTTTTTCTTCGTTAGCAACATCCTTGTACCTACATTTGTTCCCCATGTACTGAGCACTTTTATATCATTTTTCATTTTCAGTTTTTAGTTCAATTTTCAGTTTCATTGTAATATAGTGATAACCTAACTTAGGTTATTATATCAATTATCGACCAGTCTGGAATAGTCTATAATCTAGACTCTGGATCCTTAACTTGTATACCCAAATATCCATACATCACAATTAACTCAATTTAATACTTAAAGTTATAAAATCTCGTTGTCAATGCTACATTTATTTGATTTTCACTGCAAATCTCCGATTAATCACGTTGGACGTATCTTGAATGATATTAACAAGATAAAAATGTGTGAAAACAGTCTGCCTAGTTGGTTATGTTGGTTGCATGAGCGACTACCGATCGAGAGGTACTGGGTTCAAATCCTGGGTCGGACACTTAGATTTTTCTTTGTTCAATTTTTTAGTAGTGGCTCGGAGTCTGGATATGTGCCCGGTGTACGGCAATTGGCTCACCATCCGTTTCATAGTGCGATGTAAACCTAACTGGTGGCAGGTTAGGGATAACCCTTCGGAAATTACAGGCGTGAATATACGGAAAAATATGTGTAAGTTAAGGTGCTACGTCCTGTATATAGGACTAAATTGAGGATTAAAGAACACCATTATTATCGATAAGAAGCTCCGTTTAATACAATCGGTTAATAATTGTAAATATCGTGTGCAATAGTATCTAGTCCGTAATAGTTTCGTAAGCAAAGCAAATGATACGACCTTGACTGCTAGCAATGCTAGCATTGAATTGAATACATTGCAACTGCTATTACTGGGAACGTTTCAATACCAGTTTATACCAGTCACGTCATGTCTGAGAAAAAGTTAACAATGCAATTGTTGGTTATGTAAATGTACGACAGTTCACTCGGTAGATGTAATAAGTACATACAATCATCTGGAAAAACAGTGTTGGTGTGACCAGAAATATCAAATGTATTGAAATTTTTTAAGATTTTTCTTTGTTTCTATCATTGTCATTATTGACCTTTTTATTGCTCCATTATTGGATACAAGTCTTCTATCAGAATGAGAAAAATCACGGGCATAATCTACCGCACTACTAACATGGTGTTACATACTTCGTAATCGTATGCCTTAGAATACATTACAGTGAACTCGTTCAGTGCATAGACTTCCTCGCGATATTTGCTGTCTACAATGTATGGTGTTTTATTTTTATTAAATGTAGGTACCTACATATTAATAATGTACGTATAACTTATGATATCTTGGCCATCTTATGATGCTGAAACCGGTCTTTGAAGTAGAATCATAACTACTTGGATAGCCTTATGTATAGCTCCATATACAATTAGGGAAACTCCCTAAACTGTCGTTATTATGCTATGAAATAACTTCTTAACCAATTGTATGTATCTTGTATGGTTGGTGCCTCGGTTGAGAGTAGAATTGCATTTAGGTGTCGATGGGATTTTTAAAGCGTGTACGATTATTAGTGTTGTTTGGAGCCGTTGTGGTCGAGGATTGAGCTTTGTGTATTTAAGCCTATAGTGAACTTAACATACACGGTTTTAAATTTATTACATTATATTATCGTCTAATTAGATTCTTCATGAGACTACATTATCTATCTTGTATTCGTGTTGTTATTTATAAGTTAAGTTTATGTATGTTTTTTAATCAGTGTTCAACGTTTCTCATGCGAATTAATTTAATAAGTTTTATTCTTATTAAATTAATTCGCATGATATAATTGCATAATTGCATCTTTCTTTCTGTGTAAATACTGGCATGTTAATTTTTAGGTGGGCGACAACGGCGCGGGTAAAACGACGCTATTGAAAATAATAATGGGTATCTTGTCGCCCACAGTCGGCATGCGAAGCGTGCACCGCGGCTTGAAGTTCGGCTACTTCTCGCAGCACCACGTCGACCAACTTGAGATGAATGTCAACTCGGTGGAACTGCTGCAGAAGACTTACCCAGGTGCGTTACCGGTACATGTGCGTACGTAACATCACGCCTGTAAACTCGAGGAGATAGGCAGAGGAGTGTAGTATGTGAATAACGTGGGCGTGCCCACGTTTCACCAGTTACGCTTACGTCCCATCAGGGAATAGATGGTGAGCAGATTGTACATGTCGCTCTCTTGATTCCAGTTAGTGTAAATTCTTTGTCCGAAATTTAATTATATTTACAACATTATTCTCGCACAATACAATTTACATTTTATTTATTTATTGTATGTCACTATTAATTTCCAATATAATCTTTTGATTAAAATTTTAATTTAGTTACTTCATTAACTTGATTGTCGTTAGGTTAATGTGATTTTTGGTGAGAATTATATATGTTTAAATTTTAAATGTGTTATAGGAAAGAGTATAGAAGTCTACAGGCGGCAGCTCGGGAGCTTCGGCTTAAGTGGTGACTTGGCACTTCAGACTATTGCCAGCTTGTCCGGTGGACAGAAGTCTCGGGTAGCGTTCGCACAGATGTGCATGGGCAATCCCAACTTCCTGGTGCTCGACGAACCTACCAACCATTTGGATATTGAAACTATAGAGGCCTTAGGAAAAGCTATTAACAAGTTCACGGTAAACATTTTTTTTAATAAATAATTTATTTTAGTTTGAATTTAATATAAAAATTGGCACTTGGAAATATTTTAAACAGTAGTAAGTCGAGAAAATGTCTGCTTTGTGTTGTTTATAATTAAAATCAATTTCACTAACTAATTCGATGCACCAGCGCAAATTTATTATATTTTATTGCATTTACAGGGTGGTGTAATACTCGTTTCTCACGACGAAAGGTTATTGAGGTTGGTGTGTAAAGAGTTCTGGGTGTGTGGAAATGGATCTGTAACAAACATCGAGGGAGGCTTCGACGAGTACCGCAGGATCGTCGAGCGGGAACTCGAGGCGCAGAATAAATCATAGGACCGACTGCTTATACAATTCATGTAAAAATTAAACATAAATTATATACTACTGTACAATAAATATGTAGTTTTTCATTATTTATTACGTTTTTTAGCTAAAAATTTTATCTGCAGTTTCAAAATGGATATAAATGAAAAATTGATATATAATAATGCAAATTTTTTTATTTTCATACCTCCAACCTTACTCTTGTCTTCATTAAATAATGTTAGCAAACAATTCCACAATGAATTGAAGTACTCGCAGAAACCATGGCAATAAAAATATAAAATTAACTTAAAATTGATTATTTACAAATTAAAGTTCATAATTCAAAATACATAATATACAATTAAAATAGTGACTGAGATAGCAATAAAATAAAATTTAAAACACTCGACAATGCCGAACAAATTGAAATGCTAGATTAGTACTCAAATGAAGCCGTCTGCAGACACGTCGTTCTATAAATGCAATTTATTTGAAGAGACAACTACTGTTTACTGTGTTACTGTATCGGAGGGTAATGTAATATTATAATTATGATTATCTAATATTTTATTGAGGATTATATTTTTGAAGTTATATACGTTGTTATATATTAATATCAATGTGTAATAATTTCTTTATCCGTTCATTTTATGGCAATTATTAACTGTTGGCGAATTTAGGTACGAATTATAAAGTAACGCTAGCAGATCACAAAAAACATCTTAACTTAATTATGTCCAGCTGGCAAAGGTGAATGGCGGTTGGATCACTCTACTCTTCCCTGAGCAAAAGGTGGTTAATTAATAAAATACGCGATCTACTGATGTTTCTTACGCCTCGATTTGGTTTTGTCAGCGTTTCTCAGTACTTCGGCATAAGACAGTTCCAATTTCCTCAACTTGTGAATCTCTTGTGATGCAGTGCTTTGTTTGATATCCCAAGAGTCGGTCTCAGCATTCCATCCTTGGTAAATCTTGCCGGTCCTACCGCTTACACTTGGTGTTGGGGAATTCAAGTTTCTGTTGTAGAACTGCAAAGTAGACCCGTTCCATTCTCCCTCACATGACTTCACAAGAGGGCTCGCGTCGATCGGTCTATAATCTCTTCGTCCCTTCTTGTTACCTGATTTCTGGTACGTGATCTTCGGAGGCGAGGGGAACACCGGTGAATCTGCTCCCTGACGATCTTGGCTGTGTTTGCGGTTGCGATGTCTGGACTTCTTTCTGGTCGCGGCGATGTATTCCAGAGGCTGACGCACCAGCGGTGTTAGTACTCGTTCTTTTTCTCTGTCTTTCTCCTTTTCTTTATCTTTTTCTGGCTCCTTTTCTTTATCCCGTGTTTCCACTGGCTTTTCAATGGTACTTACAACTGCAGTTTTGCTTTCATTGTTAATTTCAGGTTCTTTCTTGGCTGGTTCAGGAGCAGGTTGTTCCTTTTCCTTTAGTGTTGGTGTTTCTGGAACGGTAATGTCAGACACTGGAATAGATTGTTCAGACATAGCAGATGACATTACACTCTGAGTGTCGTCAGTGAAGTTGCCAGGGGGTTCCTCGTTAGCTGGGGTCACGGGAGGAACTTTCCCGATCGTAGTATCGTCAAGGAGCGGTAGCTGCTCTCCATCATCTTTATTTTCTGCAGCTTTTTTCAAAATAGTAAAAATTTCTTTGAATAGTTCCCGATATTCCGGTCTATTGCGGAAACGACTGTCCATAGGACTAACATCGTCATAAATGCTAAAACGATAGTCTTCTCCGTCAGCGATTGTGCAAAGGAACGATCCGGGTCTTTCGCGCTCAGTCTGAGTGGCTTTGTTGCTTGTTTCATCCGAAAAACCGGAACTGGATGTCTCGGCCTCCGAAAAATCTGGGGTTTGAATGATTTTTTTACGAGATGTCGGTTCCAACTTTTTCTGTTGTATTGTGTCTTTCTGGGCCTCCTCTCCGTGGCCACTTTCTTCATCAGTATCCTTGACACTGAACTGGCTGTAATCTCCAGATGTTTGGAGTTCATCTTGGAGCGAAATAGACCCGGATTGGGTTTGTGCGCCAGGCAGTGAATTAGGTTTATTCTTCCTTATGTTCTTGACTTGCGACAACTGAACTTCAAGGAGTGCTTCATACTTCTGAACCAGCTCCCTGTACGGGTTTTCATGACCATCTTCCTTGTTTGCCCATACACCTTGAAGTAATTTCTCCTTGGCATTCTGTGAACGAGTTACAGCATTCAATATATATTATTATGCAATTAATATACTGTGCCTCTTCGCAGATAAATGGGAGGTACAAATGTTCAATAAAAATAGAAGAATAATGATTGATTCGATGTTATATTAATTGGAATATAATGATTTAATAATGACGTGTTTAGTTATTATCGTGAAGTGAATCAAAGTACCAACATGTTCGGAAAAATACATATGTAATAATCATCGACATTAACAATGTAATCAGGAATGTATGAATAGATGTTTGTTACTCATTAAGTTAAACATTATACCTCAATTAGAAAAGGATCAGGCACAAACAGATGGCACTATTAATATGATTAGTTTCAAATACACCCATTACTTCACAAATAAAATTGACAAACAATTTAATTAAGCAATTTGATGACTTACGCGCGTAAAATAAACAATGAGACATCAATAACCAACTTTGTGATTAGTACAACAAATTAGTATATTATAGATTTTTGAGTTTTGAATCCATGGAACGCCAGAAATTAATGACACATTCAATTTTCACGGACTTGAACAGATGACCATCACCAATGATTTAGATTAGCGTGCTGTCCGCGCTTAATTTAATAAACGTGTCAGTAATGGACGTACCTTCGACTACATGCGATATATCCAAAGAAAACTACTGCAAATGCGCTTCATAATGCATATGCAAAGCGTGATCAACAACATCAGGGGCAGTTGGAAAAGCTTTGCCGCCTAGAAATGATCGAAACAGTCGCATGAGATTCAAGAGAACGAACCAAAGCGTAAGTATAACGAAATACTTCAAGAACTTGCAGAACTAATTGGAATAAATAATAGGTATCCATAAGATCGCGGAACTACGTTTCAATTATAATAAAATATTGTGCATTTACTTCAGAATTGTGCTCCCGTTCATTACCTATAATTTCGCTTCATTTTTTAACTAGTTACAGTTAGTGTAATTAACAATTGCAAATAGATGACAAGTGGTGAGTTAATATTGTTATTTACAACGCAGCAGTAACAAGAAGAGTTAGAAACTATACAGATAACTACTGTTAATTAACATACATTTCTACGGAATTGAAGCTTGTATGGTAATTTATATAAAAATGAGAAGATTTGGAATGTGAACGCATGCATTGGTATAAATTTATTTGTGCTTACGTCAAACTTGACAAGTTTACTGGTGACGTGGTCTTCTTTGGGACTTTGTTGGCCAGAAGGTGTGAGGATGAGAGAACTCATGGCGCTGCGGTCGTCGTCGTCGCCGTCGAGAATTGACGACATGTCGTCTCGCTCCATGCCCCTGAGACATCTGATACAGAGCTGACCTTGTCTGGAATGTTTAAAAAGGATTATTAACATAAAATTATTAAGGCGTTTTAAATTATATACTACTTATTTATTTTACATCAAATCTACGCTACCTTTTATAAACTGACGACGCTGATCAGAATATATATGTATTTAAATATAAAAAAATGTCGATACACATATACATTTCTTCACGCCAGGTCCCTTATGGGGTAGGCCGAGAGCACCAACTGCGAAATGTCTCTATACTTACAGACGATAAAAAAAGTCGATAATGATTAAAAACTTGGTCTGTTATTGATATTATTGTTTTGGTCTTGTTGCTTAGAATTTAAAACTTTTTTTATATATAGAAAACAAAAAATTTTAAATATATTTTACTTTAATCACTAAATAATTCATTCACTTGTTACTAAATATTAAAGTACAATTATGAAACCAAAATGTTTATAGATAATTAATAGCGCCTACTAATTTCACGACCTTGCATATTGGTATGAAAATAATAGAAATAAGCAACATAACAGCATTTGTGTATTATAATTAAGTCATAATTTGGTTGCTCTATTTTAAATGTTTGCCTTACCTTACTTCCTCGAGTATAGAGAATTCTTCGTGCATCGACTTGGGCTCGTCATCTCTTTGATGCCAATTCCTTAACTGTTCTTGCAGTCTGTTATTCTCTTGTACCATAGATGCCAATTGCTCTTCTAACTCTGTCACCCGTCTTTGTTCTTGAGCGAATGCCACCTTATTTTCTCTCAGTTCATCACTTATCCTTAACAAATCCTCGTCCTCTTTAGTCAGTTCTGGAAGAGGTGCTATCGACTTTTGCGTGCTGTTTGCATCTTTCTTGCAGTTCTGAGTTTGTGGCTCAGTAGCTTTTAGTTCTTTGGGTTTTTCGTTGTTTTCCGTCTTGCGTTCCGCCCTTCGCCTTACGATCTCCAGCTGTGCGTTCAAGTCGTCCACAATCTTTTGAAGTTCCTCGGACTTTCCTTCCAGGGTCTCGATGTTTGAGCACAGACTGCAGTTGAAAATAATATTACACGTTTGGTGATATTGAATTTTTATTGAACATTTGAAAACAGTGATGTCAACATTTATTTTAGGAAATTTATGACCATTTACGAAATTGCCAAAAAAAAAACCATTTACCTTGTATATATGTAAACGATATATTACCAGAAAAATCATCGCAATTTATTCTTAAGAGCTAACAATTCAAGTTTGAGTGACGTCAGACCAGACTCAACACAAATTAGTCTACAGTTCCATCCCCAGAGGGGCGTACTATGGTTTATTTCTAAATTAAAATCCCTAATAGTCGCTCGGAGTCTGGGTTTGTACCCGGTATAGGATCACAACCTATTCCATGATGGGACGTACTCGTATAACGTAACTGATAAGAACGAGAATATATTTGAACCCGCTGCCTACCTCTTCGGGAAGACACATGCCTGACGTTACGTATAAAACAATAATAGAACAACATACGAAATGGTTATTACTCCTATAAAAAATACTCACGTTTTAATATGTTTCTTGTCGGCGGCATGATCGACTGCCAATCGGTGGTTCGCCCGCTCCAAATCCTGGATGCTAACCTCGAGTTGCTCGTAGATTCTCAGTCTCGAGTCATTCACTTCGCGTAAGGCAACCGTTTGCTTTGTTAGGTACTGCAAATATAAAAGTGAACTGTTTATCCGTTGTGCAATTAGTGTGACCTTAGTGATAAACATCTCCAATTAATTGTGGAAGCCAAGAGTGTTTCGTTAAAAATATAAGCGGGTCGTAATATTATTTTTACACTTTGTAAACGTATATGTGACTAAACGTTCAGGCAAATATATGTGGTCATTTACTACGTAATAACGTGGCTGTTACGGTAGTATTCGCCACTTTTAATTGACCGCTCTCGTCATTGGGAAACTATTGAGCGTGTACTAGCATATTTGTTCACTGTTTTACGAGTTTTTTATTTATCCTACTTCTATCTCTTGAGCTTGATCTTCGATGACATTTTGGTGTTGACGTAGAGCGGTTTCTAGTTCTTTGTTCCTTTCTAGAAGAGTTTTCCCGAGTTCCGCCGCGAGCTGCAAATCTGAAACAATAAATGAGACGTCAGTTCTATGTGATGAATGAACAGCAGAAACGCTTCGAAAGTAGTTCAGTTAAACGCAAATTATGTAAATACGGTGAGAGTGATTTGAACGCAGCGTGGTCCGCGTGGTACCGAATCGACAGCAATTTATCCTATCTGATTCGGTGATATTGACACCACGCGATTGCGCCGGTGTTTCTACGGAGATGAAGTACGGATATTTGACCACTACGTCGTGGCGTAACACGGCACGCTTGCACGCACGTCACGCCGCAGTCAACATACTTTTTTTATATAGCAACTGCACGTTACGCGCTCGTTACTATTGCCGTGTAGCCATTCATAGCTGGAACGCGAAATGTGTATCGTTTCGTGTATACGTACATACGTGAAAGGCGAACATACACTGAACCTTGTCGAACGATAACAAAAAGTCTAAAAAACATCTAAGTTCAGTACAAAATCTGGGTCAAAGCACTCACGCAAAATACGAGTAATGATGCTATCGAATTTACTGAAGCGTAATTGACATTATTGTTTCAGACGTCTAAATGATTGAAGCTATTAACGCAGTAATTAGCGAAATCGTAAAGTACTGGATATTAAATGTAGTTTAAAATTTAAATACATACTTGGATAATTTAAAACTTATAAATTATATCTAAGTAGTTCCGGGTCGATAATTTAAATACGTTTTGTATTTAACTATCGGATCAGTGTTAAATCGATAATGCGATATAATAATCAAAATGTGCGAATCGTCAATCGTACAAAGTACCTAATACTTTATGCTCTGAAAACCAATATCAACTGCAGTATATCAGAAACATTATACGTACATATACTGCAGACCAACATAGCATGAGATACGACTCGTAAACGAGATATAACGCGGTGTTCTGAGGCAACTGCATTCAGGCCTTGTTGCTGAATGCAGGTGTTATTCCTCGGCTTTCGACAGCAATATTTTCAAACTCACGATGATTTCGGGTAGTGAAAAATAAATTAGATTAACTCACAAAATAAATTAGATTTCCGGAATATTTCAAACCAAAATTTATTTAATAAAACATTCGTTTTTAATATTTTGTTAATAGTTGGATTAAATTAAATCGTAACTCCCACTAACCGCTTCCGCATTTTTTACGTTTAAGCTAATAAATATTTGTAATACACGAGGTATTTCACGCAAACATGTTACAAGTGCTATTTAAAGTGAAGAAATTCACTTTACGTTTATTAAAAGTGTACAAAAACAAGACAAAACCTGAATTTTTTTCTTATCTGTATACACGTTCACGCTATATAACCTTGCTATATAATCACGTACGATAATTAGTTTTACGTATTCTGAGGTGATTGGGAAAGATTTGTAACGCGCTCCGCATACATTCAAGCCTTAATATGTCTACTTTAGTTCATTTTTCAACTTAAAACCACTTGTACCGTTCGGATAGTTGAAAAACGGTACAATTAGTTTTGATTCAGAATAAATTTATTGAGGTACGTAATAAATATTATCATTTTCTTTTGTGTAAACAATGTGAGGGGTGTTTTAGAATGAAGAGAATTTTAAGAGCTTTTCTTATCCATAGTATAAAGCTAATCGATTAGGAATTATCAAGTCATCAGGTTCTAACACTGCATGTGTCGTGTACTACTCGTGCACTGGTAATACGTCCTAATATACTTATTGGTGGGTGGAGATAAATTCTTACTGTTACTGGCTATTCAGATAAATTATCACGGAACTATATTACTAGTTTTCGTGGAAGGCTATTCAAACGCTTCCATAGGATGTTTGTTTCAATTACCTAAAATTTTCCGCAGTTCTACTTCTCTTCGCTCATAATAAACTTATTATTACAAATTTTTTGGACACGTGTGCGGGACCGAGCTATTTCAGATGTTATTTTAAACTCAAATTAATAATATTGATATACATATGTGTAAAGAAAAAATGTAATTTTGATATAAATTTTACCGCGCTCCTCTGTAGGTAAAAGAGCATGAACATACTTTACAGGTGGCGTGAGTTGTGGCGGCGAACTGGGTCGGTAACGCAGCTGTCGGTAGTTGTCAGAACTCCGTCATATTTTTGTTTAGAATACACTTAATTTGTAAAAAGGTAATTGTAAATTTATAATTATTATACTTTGTCGTTTTTTTGGTCATTCAGAGAAAATGCAATTGTTTAACATTAACAATTCCTTGTCAGTTTAAAAATATCGTCTCATATATAGGTACACTTATGACGAAGAAAGTCGAAATAATTGCAGCTAAATACCCATGTGTTATGAAAAAGAAACACAAAGAAAGTCATCTGATTTCTATCGCAATAAGATATTGTACGAAAATAGGCCTGTGTTACGATTACTTTCTCAAACTGCGATCTATGTGAAGTTGACTGATGAGTCCGATACAATAAATGTACTGCAACATATATATACGTATATTTTTTACTTTAAGAGAAATCAGAACATGAACGTTTTATAAAAAATTATTCGATTCTGTAAACATGATATCTATTTACATAATTCATATATGTGTACATATATCAGGTATGTAGTACAACTTATAAGTATTTAGATATGACGTAGAAATGTTTTTCACAAGCATTTTATAAAAATATACTATATTTATATTTTCACTCATTTTGAACAAATATACCTACCATCTATATTTATGTTTTTATTTATTTCCTATAAATTTAGGCAATTGATATCGCCATTACCGTGCAGTTGAGAACAAACTCCTAAATCACACCAGCTGTGTGAATTTAAAAAAAATGTGGATAAAAGTTTATTATTGCACAACATTCTTAACTTATTTTTTGTTAAACATGTAATTACACGAGTGTTTATTTATACAAAATTGCTTTCCAAATTCTATACCAAAATCTACTTTTATGTACTTTTTTAAAATATCCTTGTTTTAATACAATTTAAACAATCGTATTATATGATGTTATTTTATTGTGTAATAGTTTTGAATAAACATAAACTGAATTTTTTGTGTGTTGAATAAAAATTTTCACCTTACTTTTTGAGAGATTGTCGTGTACTTTATATTAGCGTATTCTAAACTGACTTTCATTTAAATTAATTTCAATAAACAACACAATTTCTGTGTCATTAATAATAACCTCTTACAGAAATATACTTTAATGAAATTTCAAATACACGATTATACGTCGACAACAAAATGCAAAGGTTACTGACCTGCAATTTAAGTAATCATTGGTCATGATTATGTGCAGGTACGCCTCAATACGTCAAACTAAACGTACGCAATTGTGATTATAATAGGTGAACTTTAACCACCATATTTAAATACAAATATGCACCTGTTGTAAGATCTTAAATATTTCGAGCTTCTTCATCAACGTCGCGTCCTAGTTCACTGCTGGACATACAGGCCTTCCCTGAGGGATTATGCCCATAATCCCCACCTCCCCCTCAACGAGGGTTGAGGATCGCGTTTAGAAGTTTTACACACTTGGCTTCTTTCTCTATAATACCTCGAGCAGCGTTAGCTTATTTGTATGGAACATTTGAATTCGAAATTATTTCAATTGTATGTTTTATCTAACACATCCTTATTTAAACCATAAAACAATCTAAATGCAGACCTTCCGGAGGACGCCACTCTGTGGTGCCGGACATGTCATGCCAACGTTTATTATTCAACTGTGCTGTACTGGTACAGTTGGGTTTCGCGACGAAAATGGCGCGCGCGAGTCAATCCTGAGCGCCTTACCGACCATTATCATAATCAGTCTGTTTTTGTAATAGTTCGTCCCGAGAATTAAATCAATTCTTGGTGTAGAAAATTTAATTAAAATAGCGTTGTTTTAGTTAAACGCTTAGCGAATTGTTCTCTACTTTTGCACCTAAATTTGACATAGGTACATTAAAGTGTGTAAGGTCCGAAAAAAGATTTCTGTTATTAACCAGTAATGGGAACCTTTTTTTTTTGCACTTTTCACACTAGTCTAGTTGAAACCAAAGCAGTAATACTTACTGCTTACTAATCAGAAATATGAATTTTTTTGCACTTTTCACACTCAAATATAGTGAAATTTAAGAGCAAAAGTAGAAAACGGCTCTAAAAGCGTCCCCATAATAGCATTATTTTAAGAAATTAGACATTGTTAGCCTTCACCTATTTCTACAATTTGCGTTTTGATCTGAACTTTGCATAGTAGCTATTAAGATTAGATGTACTTATAAATGAACAGCAAATCTGATAAACGTTGGCACGGAATTTTGTTTCCAGGCACAAAAAAGCAAAATAATTATTGTCTTTAGGTATATTGGTAATATTTAATTTAAGTATTGTGAACATTGCGCTACACAATCAGGCATATAATTGTATAATTTATTGACAATCGTAAATACGAGTTTCTATTTTAACCTTGTGTGGTTGCAGGCAAGTGTGGTTGAAGAAATTATTACTGTCGAGATTTGTATTGTATATAAAAGGCGCGAAAAACTATAGTAATAAAAAATTTGTAACTAAATATTATTGCCGGCAGAAACAAAACAGTCTTACAAAACCATTCATACAATAGTACGGATGGTTTATGCAGAGAAGTTTATACATATAGAGAAGAAACTAAGAAATCTAGGTATTTTATATATTACATGTCACAATCGCATAAAATTAAATATAATGTAACATTTATTAATTCAATATATGCTGTCAACGTCAAACAGCATTAAATGTAGATAA
>DWDU01001315.1:0-14973 GCA_018245575.1 Jemadia suekentonmiller
CGATTCCCGGGTCGGGCACTACAAAAATGTTCTAATTTAGATTTTCTAGTAGTGGCTCGGAGTCTGGATATGTGCCCTATGCATGGCAATAGGCTCACCACCTATTCCACAGTGGGACGTAAACGTAACTGGCGAAACGTAGGAGTGTTCTACACTCCTCTGCCTACCTCTTCGGGGATTACAGGCGTGATGTTACGTTTTTACATACATAATATGTCAAGATTACATAGATTTTTTAAAATGAAATATATCACTCGTTATAACGTCAATATTGACAGACTTGTCGTTCCCGTAATAGAAGCGGGTGTCCTCTCAGAGTCAGAGGTGTTAGGGCCATAGTCTGCCACGTTGACCAAGTGCAGGTTAACAGTATTTACAAGCCTCGAGAACATTTTGGAGAACTCTAAGATGTGCTGACCTCGCGATGTTTACCTGCACCGGTGCTACGGGTGGTATTTAAGTTCCAAGTAAAAAGAAATGAAGAAGCAAGTAAACATTAATCTGACCGAGGTATACACGGAAGGAAATAAAGTACATAAAAATAAAACAATGAACAATAAAAGAAAAGTACGCGTCGTAACAGTGAAAGAATCTCGCGGAAGCCTGCGAAGTTTTACTTTTCAAGATGTTGCGTAAGATGTAAAATTTCCAGCTTATAAGATAGTAGCTATTTACACAGGTAGCTTAGCTTATCAGATGTGTAGTCACTATAGCATTGGCTCCGAGTAGTTAAGGGCGACATGGGCTTGTGTGAAATTGTTCCAAGGTATTATGATAAATATGATGTAGGTATACTCGTATAATATATAATATCACACTTTTGTAGATAAACATAACATGCTTGTACAAGTGTGTAGAACTCTTCTACGTTCTATCTGATACGTTATGTTCCATGTAATAGGAGGTATAGATATTTATCGTTATTATTATACAAATAAAGCGCAACATCAAGTCTGTAATTCCCAGAGAGATAAGCAGAGGTGTGTAGTACGCTCCCATATTTCACCAGTTACGTTAGCAACCCATCATGAAAACACACCGGGCATAAAACCAATCTCTAAGCCAGTACTATAAATTTCAATATCTGGGCCAACGAAATAAATTATTAGAATAGTTATATTTTACAGCTGATCGTGTGCAAGCACCCTTATCTTAAGATATCGTAACCTATTAGTATTTGCGTCAGTCGCTTTGGAACGCTTCACTAAGCTTTACTGTTATAGAATCTATTAAATACATAGAAATGTACCAAGCACACAGGTATAAGCACATATAGAGGCATAAAATCATTGCCCATTGAGGACAATGACGCCTACTAACGGATTACTGACTTCCTGACCAATTTAGTCACGGTATCTATATAGTTAAGTTTACTATGTTATAATGTTAAGTTTACCACTGGTGATACAATGAAAGGAAAAGAGGAGATGTTTAGATCAATTATGTGTAAAATTATCAAAACATGATGTGTAAAAATACACATTCAATACACAAAAAACAAAATACAACATCAAGCCTATATTTCCCCGACGGGGTAAGCGAAAGAGAATAAAACTTCGACTTTTCACCAGTTCTGTTGCCTGTGCGTCCTATAAAATTGGCGATGAGAAGAAAACAAAATATATTCGTTTTATATTGTTACATGGAAATACACATTTTGCGGAAACTATTTATTGATCAATCAATCTATTCTTGCACGAACCAATCAAACCAACAGATCAAATAGCGTGCTGTGTGCGTATTAACTTAATGCTTCAATAGTAACCTTTGATTAATCTATGTAAAGAACATTCAACTTTGCGGTTTGATATTCAAATCAGTGAATTCACTATTATACAATGTTGTTATCTGTCATTTATATAATAGCCTCTCAAAAATAATACTGTGTTCTGATTTTAAAAAGTTAAAACAATAAGTTGAACTTGTATATAGCGACTTAAAATATCTACATATATGTCAGTACGTATGTTTTTGAAATCTGACTGGGTTCAATTTGAATGGTACGCGGGCGTAATTCATATGAGAGAAAGCAGATTGTGGGTGGACTTACAACGGACCAGTCCAACCCCAACATATCATAAAAGAAATCCTTATAACATTAAAGGATTATATGGAAGTGAAAAATACACCGAGAGCTCCAACTATTTATCTCCGTCCTGATGGAAGGGTGAGAAGACGAAAAACGATTTGCTTATGTTTGTACGTCATCTGATCGAATTGGCCCACTATGATACAATTTGCTTCAGGGACCTAGTGTGAATTCATGATCTTCATGCCTTTTATCTTTCCAATGTTAGACGGAGCATTATCTCAGAAGAAGTAAGACCACAGTCTGCTCGTCAGTCAAGTATAGGTTTGTAGGCTTTTTTCTGTGGCGAGTAAGGAGACCCGCTATACCTGGTATTCCTTTCGGCCTTGAGATAAAACAATACCAGACAGAGTAAGAAAAATTTTGATCCGACCTATAAACACTTCACTTCGCTCATTAATTTCTTGTATACATAACAATAAACACATTTAACATATTTACCAAAACTTTTCCACGCTGCATCAATCATCCAAAAAAAATCCCACCGGCGTACTCGCAAGAGGTTATCCATGTTCCGAAGAATTATTAACAAACTAAACTTCGAACACAAAACACACATATACTCATACATATTTATAATAAAACAACATTTGTTACGAGTTTCGTAGAAATTCAGCCAAAATTGAAGGTATGTACAATGGGCGAAAATTATATTAATTTTATAATATAAGCCACAACGCGTTTGAACTGGTATAATTTGGCATTATCTAACTCCTAGATTGATACTTGGGATGATAGAAATTCTCTTTTAGTAGGATTAGTTTGAACAGTAGGTACGTTTGGATACCTAATTTTTTTAAAGTGCTTTTTGTCTAATTATTTTACTGAAGAAAACGTAACTGTGACCAATCGATTCGGGTAGGTTTGTTTATAAAGAATTATGTTAAGTTCGGTGTGAAATTTTACGATATTTTCTATAGAGAGAGGTCGGAATTGACAAATGGGTCGTCTCTATCACGGGACCCGCCATCCGTCAGCTTCATCTGTTATTCACCAAAACGCGTCTCTCTATACCTACATAAATTACTTCGACCTGTGGTCTTTTCGTTTCTCGTATCGGCCATACCGACTTCGATGTTGTCGAGTGGAGATCCAAGATCTTTCATAAGACATTTTCGATGTTATTTTTCAACATAATACCGGCATTTACAAGGACCATGTTAAATAAAGTTGTGTTTGGGATTTCTATTTATCGTTGTGTTGCTACTGATATGAAAATACTAATTTGAGTATTAGGATAGTACTAAAGTTCAATTTTGTGAAGAACAAAAAATATTTCAAAATAGAGGAATGATATAATGAGAATGCAGTATTACATACTTCCCATATAAAGTTAGTTTAAAAATTTAAAGGTGTTCCTATGTTGAAGTTTGAATACTGTCTACAGCGTGACGCTATATACAAATTAAAATAAGTTTATACATATGTTGATTATTCTGAATACAAACTTGTTTATACGTCGCACATTAACTGAGAGCGGAAATAAAATGCTTAATTCACAAAATTAACTTTGCTATATTTTAATTTACTAAAAGTTAAAAGTCATAAATATCAAGAGGTGCCTTCAACCATTAACCAAAATGAGGGCAAGTCTAGAATCTTTAAAGCGAAATGCTTTCAATTTTATTTACTAAGCTCAAATTATTACTGTACCTACTATTCACTGAATCTCGTAATAACAAGATATGATAACTACAAGTTTATAAAATTGAAGATGCTTAAACAGCTGTAGTGATATTAAAAGATAAAATACAGATGATGTCCCATTTTATGTTAAAAGAAAAATGTAAGCGGCCTCTTGATTTAATGAATTTTGCTTCCTCGTAATAATATCGTTAATTTTAGTTTACGGTTTAATTTTTTTTGTATTTCCGCTTATTTGGCGTAAGTTTAACATGAGTAACATCACGCCTGTAATCCCCGAAGAGCTAGGTAGAGGAATGTAGAACACTCCCATGTTCCATCAGTTACGTTTATGTCCCACTATGAAATAGGGGTGAACCTATTGCCATGCACCAGGCACATATCTAGACTCCGAGCCACTACTAGAAAATGTAAATTAGAAAAATTTAGTAGTGCCCGACCCGGGTATTGATCCCAAAACCTCCCGATCGGCAGTCGCACTTGCAACCTACACGACCAACGAGACAGTCATTATTTAGCGTATTAGCTTTCATTTTTTCAGCTTATCAGCACTGACAGTTGGCTGATATGGTAATATTATTTTTAAAAACCTACAAGGAAAATTAGGAGAAAAAATATGTAAACAAAATTATTTACCTAATCAAAATACATATTAGACATGGAGCTCATTATATTTTCTCATGTGTATTTAAAAATCAGAAACAAAAGACAGATAATTGGTTTTTATATTCTTGTGAATATTTGAATAAAAATGATCAAATGAATTCAAATACCAGCTGGCGGCGACTTCAAAGGAATGCGAGATTGCTAATAAAGTGGATGCGGAAAAAATACAATCGAGAAGGTAAGGCCTTGATTAGGGTGACCATGATTGACAGCGGTAACAAGACGATTTTAAAATTTTTGTACGTATATACGAGTACGTACGTACAATATGTTATTTCCCCATAAGTGAATATTCTTAATCCTGTGAGAAATAAAAAATTTTTAACCACTTGTCACTTGATAAAAAGTTTAAATTACTATTCAAGTGCTTACATGAACAAAATCAGGACATTGTCTACATACGAGAATGTACATAAAAATAAATTTCACGTAACCACAAAGAACTTGGTATATAAATTCCAAAAACAAAATACTTAATACATATTTACGACTATGTATTGAAACAAATTTATAGACTTATTCTAGACACACAGACATAAACACAATGATCTTATATAAAATTAAATATCTAAGTTAGATCACTATTCCATGGGACATATAACACAACACATGAAACGTTAGAGTAATACTGTCATGTTTCTGCCTACCACTTCAGGCGTGATATTCTGAAATATTATTAATATAGTTATTATACTCTAACCGGTTAAGGATATCAGCTTGTTAAATAAAGTATTTACACATATATTTGTGCACACCGAGGACAACTGACATATGCCAGTTGCCCTCGGTGTGCACTGTATCTGCCCTGTCAGGGACCTGGCGTTATTGTGTATAAAAATAATGCCAGATATACGAATATCTTAAAAACGTTCGTCAGGTCTTTTCTAAAAAAAAGATTTCGTGATCATCTATATCTATTATTATTTAAATTTTGGGAGATTTCGCTAAATACGCCCAATTATTCTGACATTAGAATCGACCGGCACCGACCTGCATTAGACAGGCCAAATCTCGAAAGTACCATCTACGGATATCGCATATAAATGAAGAAATTGTTCAGTTTTTAATTAATCCTTTTTAATTTCACCGTCAACTCCACCACTCATACGTCAATTTCACGCCAACAGCTCGCACAGTATTACATCATGGAGTCCCTACCGACAGCGGTCGAAATTTTAAATTGAAAACTGATTGTGCCCTGATTGGGGGCCTAATAAAGTACTGCCTTCAAACGTACGTCACGAGTTACAATTTACGCATGAAATTTGAAATTAACCCTTTTTGTAACATACCTACATACCTATAAACATTTACTGGGTCGTTGGTGAAGTGGTTAGCGAACCTGACTTGCGCCGGCGGACTTGAGTTCGATTCCTACTCAGAATCAATATTTGTACGATGAGCATAAGTATTTTTTCTGTATGTAGGTGTAAAGAAATATCTGTGTAAGAATATATTTATATGTATATATGTAGTTTATCAGTCATATGGTTACCGTACCACAAGCTCTCTTGACGCTTACTTTGGGATCAGATGGCCGTGTGTGGAGATATTGTTATTATCATGAAGATATTATTATAAATATATTACCATTATTTTACAGTGACTCTCGTGAAGGATACATTAAAATTATCTGTCGTTATCAACATCGACGCTTTCATTGTCCCACCGTTGAACACGCGTCTACTCGCGGAAATTGTAAGACTGTAGTCTGTCAAGCTGGCCAAGTGCAGGTGGAATGTTACTTCTATTTTGTGCTATCTACCGTTTAATATTCGGATAGGAGAACGGTCACAGGATAGACGGTTACCAACGCACTGCTTTATTTTACTCATACGGTTTGGCGGTGGACGCAACCACGTACACACTTACATATGTACGTAACATTTACCATGTTCTGTCCTTCTTAATATGGGAAAAGTAAACCAATGAAAATAATCATACTGCGTGACTTCGAATAATGTAGTCGGAAAACAAACTCTTGTCGAATTATTTCAGCAAGTCCTAAAAAAACATTGGACTATAAGTGAACTGTAAATATATTGATGTATTCTGGTCAAAGCGCTCCGAAGCCTCCAAAGGCTAAACGAAATCCCCTTAAGAAACCGGACAATACATAAAGATGAACATTAACATCAAACGGGTCTGTGTTGCGGTGCTTCTCTTCAATAACACATGGTGCTTGATTGACTTATAAATAAATCTGTCCTCTTTCCTGTCTCTACATTTTTTTTGATGCTATAGTTGTAAGCGGTAGGCTATAAGCATGTGTTGTGATGTTGATATGATATCTACCACCCCGTGAACACCTTTTGGATTAGGTTAACACTTGTATTCTGTGAGAAAACCGAGTAATCTGAGTTGATGATAGTGAACGTTGTTGATAGTGATGACGATGTTGTTGATAGTGATTACGATGTTGTTGATAGTGATATGATACAAAATACCGTTACCATGTTTGACTTCGATAATTTTGAAATTACCAAATACGCTTTACGTCATACAATATAAAAGTGAGGTTTTTAAATTGGCAGTCAGTTTTTATTTACACTGGTATACCATTCCAACTGTAATACAATAATAAGTGAACTAACGCTTAGTGGCATAGTACGGCGGCAAAACCCATAAGGACCCAAAAGTAAATAACTTGACTGTCACCTATGTAGCTCCGTCATTGTGAAGAGATTAGAGGCTGCTAGAACACTATTCAACGCGGGCTGACACTCTACCGTATTAATTACAGCAACAATTGGTCAATCAATATAAAACTGAAACACAGCAAGTAATGAATACGTGACCATAATATTTCAAACCTATATTATTCTTATTATATCGAGCAGAAAAAAATGTCCAAATACAAAAATTAAACAGGAAATTTAATTAACAGTAATAATAATGTTCAGCATTTGTAATATAGTAATGTAATGAAACAAATTTTCAAACAATTTCAGTTTACCCCGAAAAGTTTTATATTCACTTCGAATGCTCCCTGAATTAATATTCATACAGTTTATAATTTCTGTCTAAATATTTACGTACATTCATATACATATATATTTTTACCATCTTCACGCCAAGTCCCTCACGTGGTACCTACAGGTAACTGTATGAATGTTTAACAATAATATTATTGATTTTAAAACTGCTTGTCGGTACTTAACTCGATTTGTTATTATTTTAGAAAAAAGTTAGTACAAGCTACCTTTGTACAGTTTAAAACAATGGTTAACATAATTATTTAACTGTAGTGAACATATAAGCCACGTTAGCCTCTGATATCCGCGTAAATGCCAAAGAGCGAGCGAACACATGTATGGATCGGAAGTAACTCATAATTCATTCAAAAACGTCACCATCCGTTCATTTACTCGAAAATATCATTCATTGTCGCTTGTATCAGTTTGCGTAAAATAATATAAATTGTGAAATTAATTAATGCATATAGCTCAACGATCTCATTGACTATCTTATCACTTCAGTACCAGAATGAAATGATAAAAAAATGATATTGAACTAAATGAATGAATGTCATTTAATGTTAGACTGAGATAACAAAAGGAATATCTAACTGATATTCGATTTTATATCACGCAACTCCAGTTATTCATGTATTTTTACGTTCTCCAATAAAAAGTGTTTCTTTAACGGCGCGAAGGAACACTTTGTCAGTGTTATATTCGAACCTACTGTAAACGACCAACTCGTGAAAATTCTTTAATCGACGCAAACATCAGTATGTGCTATTTGGACCATGTGTGAGTGGGCATGTACGTGAAATTCAAATCAAGAAATTTTAATATGCAAACTGTTAATATGCAAAGTAATAGTGTGCAATGTGATTGCCTCGTTGGTCGTGTTGGGTGCAAGCGCGACTGCCGATCAAGAAGTCCTGGGTTCGATTCCTTGTTACAACGCTTACCTTGTTTATTTATACGTCTTCAATCAAATCCGACAATAATTCAGAGTTTCCTAAACCGAAATATTCGAAAAGCGAAGAGGGGTAACGATTTGTAAATATTTGAATTCAACTCGACCGTGCCCTTAACTTTGATGCCCCTTTTAACCCTTAAATCTATTTGTACATCGATCTTAAAAGTAACCAAGTCAAGCACGCAGAGTATTTTTTTTTTCAAAGTATTTGTTTATTGTATTTAACCACAAAATCTTTCTATTGGATGCACCAAAAGGCTAAACAAAAAATTTGCTAATTGTACGGTGGGAAATTCGTATTGTCATTTCATATCTGTCACCCGAACAGAGCAGACGTACCGCGCACTGTACTTAACATCTTGTCATCCTACTATAAATGATTTATGAGTTTTAAAATATATACACATAAATTGACCTCAACATATTCAATCATGGAAATATAATTAGATAATATTGAATATGTACATTAACAAATACGCATAGAGATTTATTACGTCCCTATGTAGGTATACAAAAGCGCAGTCTGTATTAGATTCTTAGGCCATTGATTGTTTTAGAGCTGTGGTAACAAAGGCACACTTTGAGTCAAGTCCATTCGCATGTTCCAGATTAGTAATTGAAGCTATTGTTATGTTAAATCGTTATTGTACTTATATTTTGTTACTTACTTTAATGTTTGAACTAGTATTGTCAGTATCTTGAGTCTAAGTATGTTTCTGTTTCAATGTTAAGAGCAAGTGACTTGTTATTTTTATATCGTCACGCTTGGTTTTTTATTGGATAAACAGAGGTGTAACGTTTCAAAATCTACAACATAACAGACCTGAAGAGCTTTTACTATGTATTTTCATCACTTCCTTCATAATATATATTCTTAACAAATGTTTTATCTCCATATTTATCTGTTAGGTTTTTGAAATGTCTGTTCTTTTTCGGAGATACAATGGATCTACAGACTGTCTGGTGTTAACCGCATACTGTAATTCGTGGCCATCTGTATGCAACTCCGAATAGAGCTAACGTTTTAATGTCGATTACGTCGAAACAGATGTTTTTCTATTCCTCGTTATCCTGAGGGATGTCTTGGTGTCTCGTCTCTAATCGGGTTTCTCAATTTCAAAGGGTTTTTTAAAGGAAACAACACTTTGCTTAGCTAAATAAACACTTAGGTGTAGTAATAATATTATCGCAAATAGCGTGTCCGATTCTATAAATTGAGCTATATCGGTCACTTGTTTAAATACAACTGCCTCGTTGGTCGTACTGGTTGCAAGCGCGACTGCCGATCATGAGGTCCTAAGTTCGATTCCCGGGTCGAGCACTATAGAATTTTTTTAATGTAGATTTTTTATTAGTGGCTCGGAGTCTGGATTTGTGCCCGGTGCACGGCAATAAGCTCACCACCTATTCCATAGTGGGACGTAAACATAACTGGTGAAACGTGGGAGTGTTTACACTCCTCTGTCTACCTCTTCGGGGATTACAGGCGTGATATTACGTTTAAATACAAAATGCTTTGAATATCCCTACACTTAGCAACGTCATCAAATTTTTCCGTGAAACGTAAGGACGATTTAGAAAACTTACATAAGGCGTCAGTCACTCATGAGCCAATCACACTCGCAGCTATGTGGCAAAAACCAAATACTTCATCGAAGAGGAAAATCGCAAGATATTTTTACTTATATATAGGTATACGATACAAGATACTTTTACTTATATATATATTAGTGATGTAAAGAGTACTCGTAGGCATATGAACATGCTTTACGAAAGGACAGTAAACATTTTATTCGGAAAGCCCGCGCTTCGTCGCGAAAACACACGTTTGTGTATGCAATTAATCAGGAATCAGAGAATTAACGGCCTCTAAATTCCATTTTTATTATCCTTCATTATTTCTGGAAACTCTGATAAACGACCGGAGATAAATAAATACATTAAAGAGATCCGCTAAGCGTTTGTTTATGTCCTAAACAATAAACCTCCGTTAAAATCCACTCAAATAACATTTTAAACGTTCTCCACTTAATGCCATTCGGCGGTCATTAATATTTGTTTCGAAAGCGGTTGTAGGTATATTCCGTTTCTATCAAACGGTAAACCCACACGATCGACACTTTATTGTTAATAAAAATGCTATTGATCGCGTGACAAACGTAAAAAACATCTTTTAGTAATATTGTCCTGCTACTGTCTCTGACTACAAGATGTATGGAACTCCTTAAGGGTTAATTTAAGATACTATATTCGACACGTTTAGCTCACCACTCACCGAAACTAGAATTTAACAGAACAATTACCTACTAAGGCTTTACGGAAACAATATGAGGGGTATTTCAGTGAAGAATAGAATTTAAGGAGGAAACAATGGTCAAGATTTTAATGTAGCAATCTTAAGATACAATGTTCCATTGTAATATACACATCTAAGTGATAGTTTTAGAGACAATTTCCCAGAAGAAAAATCAAATAGCACAGCTCAAGGGAGCGACAACATGTATGTATTGTGTTCCATACAGCGGTTGCCGTGGATATTTAAGAGTGCAATTTATTTTCAAATAATCAAATGAAATTCTAACAATTAACAAAGGCTCTTTACAATAGTCTACCTCAAAATAACACCTGATAATATTTACTATTCCGCATTGTTTCTGAAAACCAAAGCTACATTTTTAGTACCAATCCCACCTTCTTTACTACAAAAAACGGACAGTTTAACTAAATTCTGTTAACCACGAATATCGGGACATTTAATAAATATTATTAAAAATTCTATGAAGACAATTTTGCTTGCTTTTATAAAAGCTGAAAGCTCGCTTCTATAAAAACTAATTACATATTATATAAAATGCAATATCTTAAGACAACAACAAGAAAACGGCGCGCACAAAAGTAAACCCTGTCCCATTCAAATGGGGGTTAATTTTACGTGTCTTTTACAATACACATCCGCATTGTGTACAGCATCGATTATGTTCGTATTCATAATTTCTTTATTAATTATAATGATCTTAATCTATCTTAGATTTTTAGTATATATTTCTAGCAGGGAGAAGGAGTCTGGATTTGTACCCTGTGTATGGCAAATAGGCTTACCATCTTTTCCCTAGTGGTACTACAAGGTAATTGGTAAAACGTGGGAGTGTAGTCGTCGCATCTGTCTACTTCTTCAGGGATTACAAGCGTGATGTTACGTTTGTTACGTTTCAATCGTAGTGCGATTCTTTTTCCAACTGCTCTGGAATCTGCATTTTACTAGATCTTCTCTATTATCTTATCTTGTGTCACCACATTGAACCATCCAATGATGTACCCGTTTTATGCTTGACTTTATCAATCATGCTTATCCCATCGACCCGTCTTCACAATCCTATTTTTGTTCAACGCATGTAATGTTCTTTTTACCAACATCCGGCACTGTATAGCAGCAAACTCACACAACCTGATCGTAAATATTTTCCGTTATCCATACTTGCATGTTGAAGTACCAAATTACTCCAGTCGGTGCATTTTTGCTCGAGTATTTTTATTCCGCTCTCAATGTGTTCCCAGTTATTCGTCTCGGTTGTTGAAATACTCGAATATCTGAGTTACTAGAACTCGTTTGCTTTATTTGTATCTTAATACTATTTACAGGCCGGGGGCACTTTTCAAATATATGCCAATAATGTGCACACGGGGTACCGAAAGAAAATGAAAAGGCGGACGAGCTAGCCAAAATTGAGCCTCAAAAGAGTCTCCTTCACACTTCACTGCCCAGGTTTCAGACTTCCCGATACAACCTGAAGTGTACCTGTAACCAAAAAGTTTAAAGGAAGTATTATGGGAGCTGCTGCAAAACAAAATAACAAGGGGTCATTTTATCAACTTCATCGAGCAAGTAGCCAAAATTGCAACAACAATGAATAAAATCCTAACAGTGATACCCTCGAATACAACAGCCACAACATCGCAACTGTCAAAATAGTTACGCATGTGCATATAAAAGAATATATAATAATAACATAAAATATAAATCCCAATACAAAAAGCTGGAAGAAACTAAGAATTAATTAATCTGTGAAACCAACATGGGAAGCGGTCAACCACTTTATGAAAGAAATAACTGCAGACGCCAAACCAAATGTGAATTTGTTGCCAAAATCAAACAATTCGCACTAAATATTCATATCTGACAGAAACCCATTATAACATAAAATAGCTACATGATAGTACACGATTCTCAAGTTCTAACATCAGAAACCAAGACGTCCACCTAAATTGAACTTTATGTTATAAACATAAAAATGAAATTCCTTTAACGATAACATATGCAAATATTCTAATACGAGCGTTGCACGCCCGCCATCTTGTTGTGACATTTAAATTGCAAATGGCCGAAGAATAAATTAAAAGCAGAAACAATTAGTGAACGGTGAATTTAGTGTGTTCTATTTCTATATCAGTGTAAATTAATTTGAATGGCTTGCGGACTGGCTTTCATGGAACAATGATGTTGGCTTAGGCGACTGCTATTCACGCCATAGAGCAAGTAACGTTCCTGCAGGTAATTTTCTACAAACAACATAAAACTGGTACAAAATATTAAATGCTGATATATACTATTAATATGATAAATAATTCTTTCCTAGTTTATGGTAAGTCGATTTGTAATAAATATTACATACATTTTTGTCATCTGTTAAAGAATTCGTTTAATTGGTTCTTAATGATAGTCCAGTTAATAATTTGAGGACTGTTTATCTATATACTCGTCTTATTTCATATTTGAATGAGACATTAAACATATGAAAGCAACTGTTTTATTATATTTCTTAATCTGAAAAGTTACATATTACTTGAAAATCGAAACAAATTTAAAATACATATTGTGTAAGTGCATACGTGACGCCCTCATTAGTCGAGTGGTTGCATTCGCGACTATTGTCGAGAGGTCGCGGGTTCTAATTCCGGACTCTATTGGATTTTTCTAACTTAGATTTTCCATTATTGGCTCGGAGTCTGTATACGTGTGCCGTGTATGGCAGAAACATGCGGGTTTACTACATTTATCTGTCTATCCCTTCTGGGAGTACCTAATTATTTACGTAATTCCTCTGCCTACCTCTACGAGGGATAACAGACGTGATGTTACGTGTAATTTCAACCTGTGTGTTATTTATTTGGCAAGTAATAATTTAGCTCACTCTGTGCCGCGATTACTCTGTGTGCATGCCCGTAACCATCTATTTAGGCATTGTGTGCTTGTACAAAGAAAACTGAAATTAAAACTGTTACGTAGTAGAACTCCTGTGTTGCCATTCGACAAACTCGAATGGTCGTTTGAAACTCCTTTGAAGACTCATACACTCCTTTGAGGCTACGACAAAACACGGCAACTAAAAAACGTCTCATTCATGCATACCTACTGTAAAGTTACGAACTCTGAAGCAAATTCTTTAAAACATACATATTTTCACGCCAGATACCACACAGGTTAGGCAGATAGCACTGAGTGCCTTATACGAGTATGTCTATTATTAGAGACCTGCCGTACAACTTCTACATTCATAACTCGGTTCATACATAGGTACTCCCCGTTAAAATTGATAATAAAAAGTAAAAGTAATAAGGAGAATCTTTAATTCACAAGTAGATAATTATCAACATCAAGATAACGTATCAGTACATAAATAGAAGACTTATTATATATTTTTTCAATTAATCTAACAGAACATAGATAAATAAATAAAGTTCGTCAACAAAGCACGAGAGGTTTCGTCAAATAATAAAATCATTCCTACTTGAGTCTAAATATAGATCGTATTATCTATCTTCTATGTATTAGAAATGTAAGTAATGTATGTAAGATGTAATGTATCAGAAAATAAGTGCTTTGAGAGCGTAGACAAAATATACATTTCAAGCCATAAGCTGAAAGCGAGAAACGATACATTATGTAAATATTTTATACCAAACAAACTCGTGAGACTGTTAAAAAATTGATTAAATTGAATAGATTATAGCTGCATATATGTCACGTGCAAACAACTTAACGATACCTATTCTGAAAAGAGACCGGGGTCCAACAGTATAATTCTTGACAAAATATTTGACAATGGAAAAAACCAATTAACAACTGTATCCAGCCATATCAAAAATGGTGAAATATGGTTTACATTACGAGGCATTTGTTACACTCGTATTTTCTTTCAACTTTCTCTCATTATTTCTTTAATAAAATAAATACAATGTAAAAAGTTACTGGTCATGTGTTCCGAGTCGGCCCGCTTAGAAATATAGGACAGGTAAGATTTAATTTTTCACCAAGTAACTCAAGTACGTGTTTCTGGTAAGAGTGAATAGGTAATATGAACATATTGAATAGAATGCAGCTTCTGTTTCTTGGACATCCAAAAAGAGGTCAAATGGAAGATTACCGCGCGTTACAAAGACGCCCTAGTGACCTGCTGTGTAATAGTCACCTTGATCATCTGCAACTGGAGCTCTTGCCAGCTCTCATCTTTACGCATCTAAGAGGAACACCCGCAAATATTATTTACGCTTAAGTTTACGTAACAAACGTAACATCACGCCTGTTATCCCCGAAGAGGTAGGCAGAGAAGTGTAGAACACTCCCACGTTTCACCAGTTACGTTTAC
>DWDU01001316.1:0-14970 GCA_018245575.1 Jemadia suekentonmiller
GGCGGCGGCGGCGGCGGCAGCGGCGGCGGCGGCGGCGGCGGCGGCGGCGGCGGCGGCGCGCCCCGCGACGGCATCCGCGACCGCGACGTGCGGCGCGACGAGGACTACGAGCCGCCGGCGCCGCGCAACGACCGTTGGAAGGAGCCCGAGCCGCGCGCCGACGAGCGCGGCAGCTCGCGCTGGGCCTCCGACGATGTGCGCCGCACTAGCTCTCGCAGGGACGAGGTGACTCCATTTCACTTCTGCTACAGCTCTCAATTCTAGTATTTCTGTGCTCTTTAAAAGTTTCATTATGTTTTTATGAAATTGGCTGGAAAGCTTGTTATAGACATATGATTCTAATAATTGATGTATGTCGATATTTCAAACTGGTGTTGGGTAAACAAACACTTCATTATACTTATCTTTAAATTTCATAAGACTGATACTACGCTCTGTGTCAAACTCTAGGTATGCCTATGCTGGAAACCAAGCCAGTCTTCACATCACCGGTATGTGAAGATTGGCTTGGATGGCTCAAATATTAAAATTTACTGTACTAGTTTAAGTTAAAACTATGTAAGAGGTCTTTTTATTCATATGCAAAAAACACCTATATTTCAGAATGATTGGACGGTCCCGTTACCTCGCGACGAGCGGCAGGAGTTGGAGCTGTTTGGCACTGGCAACACCGGCATCAACTTTTCCAAATACGAGGATATACCGGTGGAGGCCAGCGGCGACCGCGTACCGGACTACATTACCAGCGTATGTTACCGCGTACCACACTATATTACCAGAACATTCACATTATTTCTCCATAATTGATTAGAATTATATCTACGTTTAATATTGGAATCTGTTCGTATAACCTAGCACCGTAGTGCGCATAATTATACGTGAAATGTTACAGTAAAAATTAAATGGACGGTGTATTTAGTATCAACGTCAACTGATCGTTCCAGTTCGAGGACGTTAACCTGACGGAAATAATGCGCTCGAACATAGCCCTCGCGCGCTACGACAAGCCCACGCCGGTGCAGAAGTACGCCATCCCCATCGTGCTGGGCCGCCGCGACGTGATGGCGTGCGCGCAGACCGGCTCCGGCAAGACCGCCGCCTTCCTCGTGCCCATCCTCAACCAGATGTACGAGGCGGGGCCCGTCAAGCACATGGGGTCAGCGCCTCCTCATATTTTATCAATTCTGAATATACGACCAATGGAAACATTATTAGAAAGGCACTTAGCAGGCTTCACGAAGCACTAAAGTCAAACGATGGGTCTCTGGCTCTGTTTTATATAATCTAGGTGACATTAAAATATTGATATTTGGCTGGCTCGTCAGTGCAGTGGTTAGTGGACCTGACTGTTGCGCCAGTGTTCGCGGGTTCGGATCCCACCCGGAATAAATACTTGTGTGTCAGAGTGGTAAAAAAAGTGTATATCAGTAGATATTTATTGGTACATATGTAGCTTGTCAGCCGTCCGCGCTAGGTGCTAACGTGTGCCCTGCGCGCAGGCCGTACAACCGGCGCAAGCAGTACCCGCTGGGGCTGGTGCTGGCGCCCACGCGCGAGCTGGCCACGCAGATCTTCGACGAGGCGCGCAAGTTCGCCTACCGCTCGCGCGTGCGGCCCTGCGTCGTGTGAGTACCGCTCTCGTCTCATTCACTATTGACATGTTGATGATGCGATTCATATGGAATGGTAGTTGTAAGTATAGATTTTATTAGTTCTGTTATTTTTATGAATTAATCGTTTGCCTCGTTAATCGAGTGATCGCAAGTACGCCTGCCGAACGAGTGGCCCCAGTTCTGGATTAGAATCCCGGGTCGAGTAATGTTGATTTTTGTAAATTAAAATTTCCAGTAGTGACTCACAGTCTGAAATGTTCCATGATGGGACATAAACGTAACTGGTAAAGTGTGGGAGTGTTCTATATTTTTCTGCCTATCTCTTCGGGGATTACTGGCGTGATGTTACGTAATTGATTATTCTATCATTAAATCTTTCGTGAGTGTTTCATACATGATTAAACAAAATAATTCAATCGAATCTAGGACTATAATTACATTTCGATGTTACTGGCACAGATACGGCGGATCGCCGATAAATGAGCAATTCCGTGAACTGGAGCGCGGCTGCCACCTGCTGGTGGCCACGCCGGGACGCCTGGTGGACATGCTGATCCGAGGCCGCGTGGCGCTGGACCACTGCCGCCACCTTGTACTGGACGAGGCTGACCGCATGCTGGACATGGGCTTCGAGCCCCAGATCCGCAAGATCGTAGAATGTCACACCATGCCAAAGACTGGCGAGCGCCAAACTCTCATGTTTTCTGCTACCTTCCCCAAGCAGATTCAAGTGCTCGCGCAGGATTTCCTGTTCAACTATGTGTTCCTTGCTGTAGGACGTGTCGGTTCTACGTCGGAGAATATCACCCAGAAGGTACTTTGAATGTATGCACCGTTTTATAGGTTTCACTATTGCGCCATCCCTATTATCTTTTATTACTTTTTATCTATGTATAACACAGGAACGACTAGCCCTCTGTTGGACAGTAGCACTAAGGAACTATTTGTGCCATTGGTTCATCACATAGAAAACAGTACTAAATATATTTTACGTTTTATATAAAGATCTGCATATTATTAGCTCAATGTGTGTTGCAGGTTGTCTGGGTGGAAGAGTCACAAAAACGGTCATTCTTGTTGGACCTGCTCAATGCCTCCAATCTTCTCCAGCGCTCGCGCCCCGAGGAAGATCAACTCACTCTTGTGTTTGTTGAAACTAAGAAAGGTATATTTTGTTATTGTTGTTAACATTATATTGTTGCGTCAGGTCCCTTTTGGAGTAGACAGAGATCACCAAGTGCCAAATATTCCTATTTTCATAGACCAACATAATTATGGCTCTTCTACATACATTCTTTGTAACGGTTAAATAACTATCCTGAAAGTCGCTAACTTCTATGGTATTTCCTACTAAAACAATCTTTAAGAATGTGGCGCTTTAAGTAATACAATGCATTTAACTGTCAAGTTGCATGCATTGAAATTCTAGTTATCATGTATATGTTGGGTGATCTGGTGTGACACGATCGACTGATAATTCCAGGAATTCTTTTTAAAAACAATCTTTTTTAACCCGTTAGTTTATTGGAAGAAATCATTCTCAGTTACGAGTGCTGCTCCAGGCGTACATCACGTCACTATTGTAGCATAATTTATAATTTTATTATTTTGTACTTGTCAGTATCGAGAGCGAGCGGCACCTACTGGTTTTACCGTCGGCCGGGCTTCATTTTGAATGTGCTTCCGTTTTAAAATGTTTACGTACCTATGATAGGAGCCGATCAACTGGAGGAGTACCTAGACACGGAAGGGTACCCAGTGACGTCGATCCACGGCGACCGATCGCAGCGCGAGCGCGAAGAAGCCTTGCGCCGATTCCGTTCCGGACAGACTCCCATACTCGTGGCCACGGCCGTCGCGGCCAGAGGTTCGTACTCTTAAATATTTTTTTTAAGACGGGCTGCCCTGCCTGCCTTTTTTAAAGTTTATTCATCCTTTCAAAATCCTTAGTTAAATATAGAGCAGAAAATATAAGAGTATTAGAATTTTCAAATAATGTACAGTGTGACTGACACTCATTCATTATAAAAAGCATAATAAATTGTTGTGCAATTTTGTTTCGGAGAAATTGTGGACGTGCGCGTCCCGCTGGTCCCCGCCGCTGTAGCGCCGGCGCTGCGCAGGGCTGGACATCCCGCACGTGCGCCACGTCATCAACTTCGACCTGCCGTCCGACGTGGAGGAGTACGTGCACCGCATCGGCCGCACGGGCCGCATGGGCAACCTGGGCGTGGCCACGTCCTTCTTCAACGACTCCAACCGCGGCCTGGCGCGCGACCTCATCGAGCTGCTGGTGGAGGCCAAGCAGGACGTGCCCGAGTACGTGCGCTCGCTGCGCGGCTCTCTTCTCTGTCTTCGGCTAAAACTGAGCTGATCTGATTTTGTTTGTGTGGTGTAGCAAGAACTACTACTAGTAAAAATAAGGGCTATTTAAAAATTATTAATGTCTAATGCCACATAAAAATGCAATATAAAATACTATATGAGAGTAATGTACATAGATTTATAATATACAATACCATTTTGAATTTAAAAAAGTAACATTACGTCTGTAATCCTGGAAGTGGTTGGCAGAGAAGTGCAGTACCCTTCCATGTTTCACCAGTAATGTTTAGTTACCATTATGAAATAGTGGTGAGTCTAAGCCATACACTGTGTACAAATTCAGCACCTCGACTTACAACTTAAAAACGTTAAGTTAAAAAATCTAACATAACATATCGTTATTCTCGACGTTCGCATTGTATCATTCGGTGCACTCGATCGTCGAGCTCGAATCGTTCCGGTCGCGCCGCAGCTGGCTGACGAGCACGGCGTCGGACGGGCGGCTGGGCGGCGGCGGGCGGCGCGCCGGCAGCCGCTCGGGCGGCGGCCGCTTCGGCGGCGGCAGCGGCTTCGGCGCGCGCGACTTCCGCACGCAGCCGCGCCAGCCGCCGCGCTCCGCCGGGCCCGCCGCCGTCGGCTCCGGTGCGTGCGCCGCGCGGCCCTGTGCTTCGCGTCTTTCCCTCTGCACCTAGCGACCCCTACATTTTACATGTGGGATCTTAATGTTGCACGGTTCCTACTAGAAACTATAAGTTAGAATAATCCAGTAGTCTCCTACCCGGGATCTCCCTATGGGCACTCGCGCTTGCGACCGACGAGACGGCCCTGAAATTGTTTCGAAGAATTCATATTGAAGGTTCCGTTGACTGAAATGTAAAAACACCCCGTAAGCGACGAGAAAGATCTGTTACGATACGTGACTATTAATTGGTTCGCGCAGTAAATTAAAGGATGTCGTCGACTAGGTATTACGCCGTAACGATGAAACGAACGTGCGAGAGGTTCCGCAGGATTCGGCTACGGCGGCGGCGGCGGCTCGTACGGCGGCAACTACGGCGGCTCGTACGGCGGCGGCGGGGGCGGCGGCGGCGGCGGCGGCACCGACTGGTGGGACTCCTAAGCGGCTCGCCGCGTCGCCCCGCGCCCGCTCCCGGACATCTCGCTCGTCGAACTACTCCCTACCCTCGAGTCGGCCGTCGGCGAAGTGACCGCCCCGGTACGTTCTCGGCGACGCGCCACCCCATCGGTTAGCACCGAATCGACGTGCGACGGTTAGATTAATGTATTATTTTTTTTACTCGTGATCCGAGACGGACTGAAATTGAGCCGGTACTGTTTGAAGCTAGTTGTAGCGTGGTGTGTGACGAGAGCGGTGCGACGCTGAATCTCAGCGCGGCGGCGGGTCCCGACGAGACTTGCACGCGTTTTATCATTTTTCAGTAACGATTATGTGAATGTAGTTGATTAATATTAGAAATATTTTTCGGTGTTCGATCTGTATCGCGACTTGTTTACGGATGACTGTCCGTCTGCTCTCGACCGTTCCGTGTCTCGCTACCCTAACACTGGAATATTGAAGCATTTATGCACCATAAAATTGATGTAGCTATTCGGTAGTAGATTAGTCATTGTGAAGTACCGATACAGTATCATAGTAAATAAATAAATAAATAACAAAATTTCGTCTGTAGAAAACCCATATTGTAACATCACTCACCGACATGCTCTTATAATTTGAATGTGAATTTACCAATAAAAATTAAGAAACAGGAATATTTTGTGTTATTTTTCTAACCCCATCATTCCTATCCTTACAATATCACAAAGTTTTATTACTGCACTGTTATAACAAGTTTTTTACGCAATCAAGGTGGTCTCTATCGGTTTATATAACATTTTTATTACGAATAAACAATCAAACTTTTATCTCTATTACGAACGTAAAACAATGCGTTGTCCTGTCATTGACGTACGTAAAAAGTTATACACTACAGGAACATCGCGCCTGCTCTAAGTCGGTTTTGATGAATTGAATACAGAAAATGCGTCTTGCTCTTTTCTGCTTCTCAAATGGTTGCTCGAGCTAGTACGTGTTGTTTTACATATTTTAAAAGCACAGGAATAAGATCGAGATTCAATTGATAAATGTCGTGTTAGTTTTATCGAATGTGAATGAGAACTTTACTTACGGCAGAATGCGATCCGTCTGGCGCCAGCGATATGCGTAGGCCTCCCGCGGCGGCCGCGTACGTAATGAGTTCTCTAATAGGAGGACTTTTAATCAGTTACGTATGCGCTTTCGTTAGCAAAATTAAAGCCACACATTAATTTCGCATTTCAAATCGAAAGATATCCTGGCACAAATATCGAGAATATAAAATGACAGTTAAAATATTATATTTATGAGTATGAAGCAATACTAATAGATACTTACTTAGTTATCTGTTGGTTTGTACACATCTCTTCAATTCTGATGATTATTATTAATTTATCTCGTCGATTACGTACCTAATGGCCGATGGCTTATTGAATGCGTCTTTTTGTGGCGCCTCGAGGCGGGGCGCGCGGGGGCGCGGGGGCGCGGGGGCCCGCCGCGCCGGCATCCACGGAATGTCTAAAAGGTGACTCGTGGATAAATTACGAACATTTCTTTCATTTTAACGATTCTCTTTATTATTTAATTTATTTTTATTGTATGTTACACATTTGCCTTGTAACAATGTTTGTTTTTGGGCTTCATTAGCATAAACCTCATGCTGGGGTCAGTTTTTTACCTCAGCCGTTTTGATTTTCTTTCAACTTTGAGCTTCCAACGGCTCTTTCTGAGAGATGTTCACGAGTCTAATAAAGGAGATAGCGGGATGTCTCAATTGTAAGCCATTTGTTAATTTTTTATTGGCTCTTGCTTGTGACATAATAAAACAATTAATTTATTATTATCGCTCTGTGAGATGATCTCGATCAGCCGGTCGGCGCGGCGCGCGGTCGGACGTTAATAGTTTATATAGGAGGTAATTTTTATTAATTGACCGTTGATGGAGTGCATGGACAGATCGTTAAAATTACAATGCGGGACTCGTCGATATACGGGAATAGTATTGCTAACTAATACGGACGAACAGTTACAGATACATTGCCACTTATTGTTAGTGTTAATACATAGCGTGTCGCCATTAATCCAAAGGATAATTCTCAGGGCTTGGGTATGTTTATTAATTAACTACAGGTCATAGATATTGTTTAACGTTCGAAATTAATCGATTACGTTTTGTGGCCTAACAATAGGTAGCGTTAACGGCTGATTAAGCCTATGCGATTAGTTTTATTGTGGACTTTTCTACTGGTGACTTTACGACGGACCTTACACATTTTTTTCGTCATTTAATTTAGGTAAGACGTAATGAAGATGTAATTTTCACTATTTCCAACACAATCACTATATATCAATGTAACATGTATTCAGTACAAAACAAAACGGAGAGATTCGATTATGTATGATTTTTATATTAAATTCTCTTCTCCAGGAGGTCAATCATTTGCGTTCTCTAAGGGAACTTTAGATATTCCGTTGCGCTGTCGTTAATTGATTTCCACATTCGAGCGCCATGTAAGGCGTGGCGGTGCACTGCCGCTACTGGCTGTCCGCCTATTCGGACTGACATCAAACGCAAACGATCACGAATCCCACCCTGAATATTTACAGTTACAAGTTTCTACTTCCTGGATATTAATAGGAGTAACTAGAACGGTGTTCTACAGAGTATCGTTAAGCGTCCGAGAGGAATCACTAATATAGTCTCACTTGCAATCCCGATTTCCATGGAAAGAAATTTTTTGCAGTGGATACAGCCGCTATTCATTAATAGCTGAGAATGATCTTACCGGATTTGGCTGCATAGCAGATGATATTCAGGGCCATTAGGGCCGAGGTACCTTATTGGTTGAGCGTGTGTTTAGCGGAGTCTTAAGTTACTCCATAGGGACCTGGCTTGTGACCATAGCATTATATTTTTCATTTTAATTCAAGTTGACTGCCCGTCGGTCGTGTTGGTTGCAAGCGCGATTGTCGACCGGCAGGTCCTAGGTACAAATCTCGGGTCGACACTATTGGATATTTCTAATTTGGATTTTCTATTAGTGACTCGGAGTCTACAAAAGTGTCCTATACCTCTTCCTTAGTGGGACGTAAACGTAACTGGTGAAACGTGGGAGTGTACAACGTGGATTACAGGAGTGATGTTCCGTTAATTCGAGTTTTTTTTTATCACGAACTATGCACATTTCTTATTTATTCTAAAGACGAGTTTTAATGACAACTTCCTTTTTCATAACTTAGCGACACACTAGAGTGGGTCACGCAAATAAAATCTGGGTTAAATGCGATGTCCAGTGTTGTACCTACCTACTTAGGAGTAGGTACCTATATACTTTACGTACATTCTATTTAAAATAACATGGCAAGTTAAAAAACAATGAGTTGTGCGCAAGCTTTCTTGTAGCCGTTTAATAGTTATGATTAGAAATGAGATAAAATCAGCTGTGTTGATTTATAACGTGCTCGTCGCTCCGGTCCCGGCTGCCTTTGTTGCAACGATTTGTCAAAAAAGCTATCTCTACATTATTAAATACGTCCAGCTGTCTGTTATAAGCTTGTTGATCTTTGGCTCTCCCATTTATTTTTCAATTTACTTTTTGATGTTCCATATTATGACATCAAAACAATTATAATGCGAATAGTCATCTATTGCATAAACAATTTTTGTTAAGTAATAATGTTCGTGAATTATTTAAGGAGACTATGCTGTCGCGCTGGTCCAATGTTTTACAATTTAAGAAGTTGCTAAAGTTGGTGCGTGTTCACTCTTTACTTAAATAGGCAACAGAGATCTCTTCCATGAGACTGTAGCGTAAAAGATTTAGGGCGCATTGACAATATGAAAATTATACAAAAAGATAAGTTACTAATTTCGACTTGTATTACTCACATTGTCTTACCATATGCTGTGTTCTCAACAATAGCCGCCGAGTAGAAAAATTGGACAGACACTTCGTTTTTTCGTTTCAATAATAACAAAGAGCCTGAATTGTTTATGCTCAGTCATAAAAAACGGCCATAAATTATGCCGTCGTGACGCGCGGGATAATAATTAAACAAGCTGACAATTTTAGTAAATTATAATATGTAGGAGATTTTATTTCAATGTTTAATGTGTTTTCTTTTTACAGCGTACTTTTCACTTTTTGTATTTAAATTTATTCACGCAAACGATATTATTTTCATACAGTATTACAGAATTTTTAAGCTAAACGGATTTTTTTGACACGTGTATATTCAGGAAAATGTTATAAAATTGACTGTTAAAGCTTGAAATTGAGATAAATAGTCAGTATTGTGTCATCTGTTACTGATTAGCAAATAAAGCCCTAATGAATTAATCATTAGCCTCGTAGGCTAGATCGTAATTTTTAAAAGAAGTGCCTTAAGGGGTACCTACCTACATCTTAAAACAAAAAATCTATTACGGATAGGTACTACTAATCTTTACAACTTTACTAGTTGTAGTTAGAGAACCCAGACTCATCCCAGTCGAGTAGAGTAGAAGTGAAATAGTAGCTTACGAGAATTCTAACATTATTTACGTCAATTAAGATCTAAATTCTCAATATGAAACATTTCGTTCCGGTCTCATTTCTTCTTACAACAATTCAGTGGGTCGTTCAATCACTTTGTCACATATAGAGACGTTGTCTTTTGTCCGCGCGAGTAATTTGAGAGTGATTTATTGCACTATTACAAATTGAATGTGTTCCGTCACGGTGGGCTTACGGTTTTCACTGGCTATTACTTGGCACAAAGTGTGTTTTCTAAACAAGACGTTGGGCGCGTCATTGTTCGGCGCCACAATGTGCATCCTCACACTTTTGTCCTTCATTACAGCTACGAATAAAAGACTGTTATATATTTCCAGCTTCACTGATTTTGGGTGACAGATTCGTCAAGTTCCAGTAATTGAATAAATGTCTTATGAGGCTTTATTTTTTTGTATGGACCAAAATCATTTGTTTGTTTTAGGAAGTGCGTTTGTTTTCTCGTCTGTTTGATTTATTGTGCGCTGCTCCGAGTGCTAAGCACGAATAATTTATGACGGAGCGACTTTACTATTTTCATTAATTTACTACGAGAAGCATTAATCATAAAAATAGACTGAAAGTTTAAAAATATGTTCAGATTTTAGTCGGTTAGTAATTTTCTCCGTTTACATGATTTCTATAATTGTTCGTTTGGAGATAACGAACCGTCTCGTTGGTTAAGTGGTCGCAAGTACGACTGCCAATCGAGAGGTCCCGAGTTGAAACCGCGGGTCCATTACCCTACGGGTACCTACTACATTTTTCTGCTTATCTCTTCGGGGCTTACAGGCGTGATGTTACATTTAACGTTAATGTTATTCCCAATAGCCCGTGCATGACTGTAGTTAATATTAATTTCCTTTCGGGTAGTTACGGAAGTTATGTTCTTAGAACTAGTCCTAATAACATACTTAGGTATGTTAAAAGTAAGGCCTGTCTCCTGCTGTATTTTGGGTTCAAAGTGAATGTTATAAGAGAGTTAGTTATTCTAAGAATTATATGATTCGTCTATATTTTTATTGTAGGCATATTTAAAGTACAGTTTCCTCTCATTAATATATGTAGGTATAAAATAGAAGGTAGGTACCTACCTACTTACCTTATAACGACATACCTAATATATCCGACGAAGTTTAGCATTATTTTAAGAAAGGTGTTTTTCAGACTGACGGAATAAATTCTGAAAGAAAGTATTATAAATACATAAAGTACCTATAGATTTTAATTCAAACAATTTGTTTACATTAACACATATGTCCTACCTACTAGTACCTATTCCTGTCTGAGATACCTACATAATTAAACAAACGTCACAATCAACTATAACTTCTCAGCTTCAGACGTGAAATGTACCTATGTACCGAACTACTATTTATATATCTACCTATATGTTTGTACGTGATAATAGTGTTCAAACGAGTTTTATTCGTCACAAAATCGGCGGTAACAACCCCAGTTGACAAATAACTAGCCGTTCGAAATGTGTGCGACCTCTAGTGCCGAGGAGCGCCAGCTGCACGCCGGCGGAGCGCTCGAGGGATGGTCGAGGGCGGAATTATCGCCGCGGTGGGCCGCCGCACGCGCCGCCACTCGCCGCTCGCACGACCACTCGCTCTGAGAGCCTCTTACGTCGCGATCTCTAACGGGTCGGGGTAAAAATCCCTCTCGATTAAAGTGTGCGATAGGCTAGCGTTTGCTCGAGCTCTTGCCTGACAGACAGCGCAAGTGGGCTAACTGCGCAGTTAGCGCTAGCAGACCCAGAGCATAGGCACTCATACATAGGGTTTGATGATATAAAACTAATCGGTTATCAGTAACGTACCAGCGGGGGCACAATTAGGCGGGTAGTATGGGTGTAGCGGTGCCTGTTCTAACCCTAACATCGATTCTTGTAGTGTAGCGTGCAACTTGCCGGCTTAGGGTTCTAGAATATCAGACCTGACGCGCATGTCTGAGTTTGCCACGTCTTAGAGCTAAACAATGTTCTTCGAGTGTTCTGTAGTAGGTACCAATCTAAACAAATGGAAGCCCCCATAGACGTGACGCCGTTGCAGATGACAAGCCATGTGTAAAGTCGCTGCATCGTTGGGCGCGGTCATTAATTGGACGGGCGGGTGACTGACATAACTTGACGGCTCACATAACTTTCATAAACGTTTCCTCCGAAGGACACATAAAGCATTTGAGTAAGCTTCGGTCTTCCTGCAATTGTAGAAAAGATAATACAATTAGCTATTTGAGAATCAAGAGACATCAGAATGTTGCTTGAAGCTAGAAAAAATGAGGTACCTATTAATACCTAAGTAGGTACAGATAATAGGAACACAGTCACCGATATAAGAAATAAAAAAAAACATGATTGTCATTGAATTATGTGTATCTATTTATTTATAAAATATATTAGAACTCTGTTCTTACAGGTTTGTAAGAACAGAGGTATTTGACACTCTGTGCTCTCTAGGTACCTCCCCGCAAGGCACCTGGGGTGAAGATATATATGTATATGTATACATATTTTATATGTAAATTTTAATATTCGCTTGTCTGCGCGTGATTCATTTTTCTCAAAGTCACACGGTTCTTCTGCACCTCCCTTCACTGGTTTGCATATTTCGTAAAAAACCATCCAAAAACAAACTACAAAAATTGGCCGTACAATGTTTCATGCGTTAATGCTGAATCACATTTCATGTTAATAAAACTAATAAAACGCACTCGGGCAAAACTCATAATTGCGAACCAGTTCTGGGCGGGTCGTTCGGTAGGAGGAGTCCGAGGCCACGCCCAACACACCACCCACCCTCACGAGTACATTACATACGTGTTATGTACTCAATAAACTCCTTAAAGTTTATAACGCATAGTTGCGTATGTATCTTACGCGCTGCATGGGCAAGTAATATTTACTAACATCATCCCTCTGCCTCTGTACGTACCTACATACACAAGTCCGTCGTTTACAAATACGCATGCAATTCGATGGTAACATTAAGTATTTAGCGAATTTCTATCAAATTATGTATTCGTATTTTACAGTACCCATCTAATACGTTCGAATGATAAAAGTAGGTAGTTTAAAATAGGTACTTGGCCTGTTGTAAGTAGGGTAAAAGCCGGATAGTTGCACCACTTTTCAAAAAAGCTCTGTTATTAAAGATATTATAGATAGCTCTATAAAGATAGCTCTGTTATTAATTTTGTATTCAAAAGGTATACAAAACATTGGTCATTGATCTACCATGGTAGTCCGTTTTTTTATTAAAAAATAATACTGGTTTTAACTTTATTCTGTCTTATTTGATCCCAAATTTTTTTTTTCAAAAAATGAAACATTGCTGATAAATAGGTATTCGCGTTACCAGTAAACCAAGAGTGGAGATATCTAAATAAAGTGATAAAACAAATGCTTTTGAAAAGGCACACGTATTACTGCCGTAGGTACTGCGGATGTTTTAAACAGAGAAAGCAAGTATGCACCAGATAGATTCGTCACAGAGGCGCTGCTCTCGATGTGTTTGCGCGTCAGAATCGGGCTGCCGTTTCGGTATTGATTTCCGCCAAAACCTTGTTTAAGACTGCAGTTTCGAATTTAATAAAATATATTTTTCGTCCCCTACTAATGATCATGAGGCCAAAATAATTTTGGTCAGTCATTAGATCATTGTGAGGCATACTACGAACATAGTTAGTCGCCATATGTTGAGATAGAGTTTGTCGGCCAACGTTCAGTCATTAAATATTTAGAATGTAAGCGTGACATTACGCCTATACCTAATCCCCGAAGAGATAAGCAGAAGAGTGTAGTACCTACGCTCCTATTTTTAACTACATTAGGTACCTTAACGTGGTATTGGTGAATAGATTGTGGACCTATTGTCAAACAACTATTGACAAATCGTAAGTTAAATATACCCGACTACTAGCAATTCTAAGTTCGAAATATCCGACAGTACCTACGATACGGCAATAGGCTAACCCCATATTCCATGATCTGGTTTAAAACATGATGACATTTAGGTAAATAACCTCTGATGTACCTAAGGACATATATTCAATATACAGGTACGTCATAACGTGGCTATCTGTGTATTAGCGAAGTAGGAATACATTCCTCAACCCCTATCATAGCGAGTCACTGCAGGTGTGCCCTGCTGCCTACGTGCCCTGGGGCCTATGAGCTGCTGCGTAGGCGCTGCGAGAAGCCGTGCTCTGCGATCATAAGTTCACTGGATTTGCTGGAATAATGAGAAGAAACGTAAGCAGAAATGATGCCAGTAAAGTTTATCGGTGTAGTGTTTAAGTTATTTTAAGAAAGTGTAGGTATACGACTACATTTAGAAAGTAGAACATAGTTTACTGCAAAAGTCGTGTTTCTCGTAGAATACGAGTTTATCACAAGGGAACATTCTTGGTCCTACACTGTTTCTATGTAACAAATAAAATATGAATACGCACGCGTTGAACTAAATCCTATGTCCATATGTGAAGTGAAGCTAGTAAACTCTTATAAGAATGTAGACTTTTTTTAAGCAGTGTTATTAATTCAGTAGTAAAAATTCAATACCATTGAATAAGATTGGGCATAACCAGCGGCCCAATCCAGCGGTGAACTGAAATAGGCTGATGACGATGTGTATGTATAAGACGCCAAACATATTACCGTATCGTCATTGTCAAGAAGAAATGAACAAGCAGATAATTATAGCATGTACCTAACTCTGAATCACTGAATGATTGTTGTACAGCATCTGTTGAAATAGGAATTGATTTTCTTAATTTCTTGTAGAGAGTTGCTATTTGGTAACAATACCACGCTAGGAAAAAATTGCAGTTTTCGGTTTTTAATATTAATATTTTGATTAAAGAAAGATATGATTTTACAAGCTAAATATAATATGTGAGTATATAAAATATACACCACATTACTATTGAAACGCTACTAAGTAAAGTCGTCCATAAATTTAATTAAAATACTGAAAAAGTTATTACTCTATTCGTTGGAAGCGTGTGCAAGTTTTATTGCCTGTGATAAAATAAAAATTTTGTTCACGGGACAATTAAAAAAATAATAATAGTTTTTTGTGGTTCGCTCTCGTGACTAATTGCATCGGACGTGTCTCTGCGGGTTCCATTTTTTAAAAATAGCGCGTTGTGAAAATGGATCCCGCAGCGACAGCTGTGAACTGCCGCGCGCCTGCGCGTTGTCAACAGCCGCGGCCGGTGCCTCGGACAGAGATGTAACCACAAGATATTATATTAGAGGCAAAAATTACGTTTCAATCTAAGTAATTGTTGTCACAACGTTCCGTATGTAACTTTACCTATCTACTTGTAGATGTAGGTACCTATAGTTATCGGTAATTATCGATTTCTATACTACTCTGGCTGTTTTTTTTACGAT